>PVJI01002500.1:0-143982 GCA_004026765.1 Micronycteris hirsuta | reverse complement strand
TTATCTGAGAAGCACTTTATCTGCCCTTCCATTCTAAATGAGAGTTTAGCTGGATAGAGTATTCTTGGATGTAGGTCCTTGCCTTTCATGACTTGGAATACTTCTCTCCAGCCCCTTCTTGCCTGAAAGGTCTCTTTTGAGAAATCAGCTGACAGTCTTATGGGAATTCCTTTGTAGGTAACTGTCTCCTTTTCTCTTGTTGCTTTTAAGATCCTCTCCTTATTTTTCATCTTGGGTAATGTAATTATGATGTGTCTTGGTTTATTCCTCTTTAGGTCCAACTTCTTTGGGACTCTCTGAGCTTCCTGGACTTCCTGGAAGTCTATTTCCTTTGCCAGATTGGGGAAGTTCTCTCTTATTATTTGTCCAAATAAGTGTTCAATCCCTTGGTCTTCCTCTTCTCCTTCTGGTATCCCTAAGACCCGGATGTTTGGACGTTTAAAGATGACCTGGAGGTTCCTAAGTCTCTCCTCATTTTTTTGAATTCTTGTTTCTTCCTTCTGGTCCACACCGTTGATTTGACTCCTGGTTTCCTTCTCTTCCCTATTGGTTCCCTGCACATTTCCCCTCATTTTCTTTAGCATATTCTTCATTTGTTCATCTATTTGCGACCAACTTTCTTCCAATTTTGTGAGCATCCTGATTACCAGTGTTTTGAACTGTGCATCTGATAGGTTGGCTATCTCTTCGTCCTTTAGTTGTAATTTTTCTGGAGCTTTGCTCTGTTCTTTCATTTGGGTCATTTTTTGTTTCCTTGTCACATCTGCTACTTTAAGGGGCAGAGCCTTAGGTGTTCACCAGAGTGGAGTAACCACTGTGGACCCTGTGTTTTTCTGTCTGAGAGGGCGTGGCCTGGGAGGGAACAATGGCGCTTGCTCAGATCTTCCTGACTCCCAGTCACTTTTCTCCCAGTGCACTCTCCTGTGTGGCTGGGAGTTGCTTCTGTTGCCCCCTCAATCCCCAGAGGTGTTTTCTGCTCCCCTCCCCAGCTCCTTCTCTGGGTTTATCTGCACACAAAAGTGAGGGACCACCCAGTCCACCAGTCTCGGCCCCATTGTTTCCCACTGGCTTCTCTGGGTGCACCAGCACTTTTTGGGCCACTTTTTGGTCAGGCGCGCTGGCGTGAGTCTTTCCCTGCAAACTGCCATCTCACTGCACATGCTCTCCACCCTGTTCCACTCTTTACTAGTCTAGATGAACGTGTCCTCTAACTTCTTGGCTGTTGGACTTCCACTCAGTTCAATTCTCTGTCCGTTCTGGGTGTTTATTTTGCTTTTTAAATTGTTATTCCTCTTTTGGTTGTGCGAGGAGGCACAGTGTGTCCACCTACGCCTCCATCTTGGCCAGAAGTCTTGATTTGCATTTTTATAATGACAGATGATTTTAGCTTCTTTTCATGTGTTTATTTGCCAATCATATATTATTTTCAATGTTCAAATATTTTGTAATTTTTAAATTAGTTTTTTTATTATTGAATTTTAAGAGTTCTTTATGTACTCTGGATGTAAGTCATTTATCAGAGATATCATTTGCAATATTTTATCTCAGCCTATGATTTGCCTTTCCATTTGTTTATGTCTTTCACAGAGCAAAAAATTTTAATCTTGATAAAGTCCAAGACATGCTTTAATATAACGAATTAAATTTCTTTCATGTATTGTGTTTTCAGTGTTGTACATAAAAACCTATTACTTAACTTAAGGTCATGCATATTTTTCCTAATATCTTCTCTTTTTTTTAACTTTTTTTATTGTTGTTCCAGTACAGTTGTCTCCATTTTCCACTCCTCCCCCATCCTCAGCCATCCCCACTTCCCACCCTTGATCCTACTGTCCTTTGGTTTTATCCATGTGTCCTGTAGTTGTACACTTTAAGTCTATGATTTATTTTGAATTAAATTTTATTTATTAAGTATGTGCCTATTTATTGTTTTTATATATTAATATCATTGTTTTTTCTTGTTCTATTACAACTGTCCCCATTTCCCCTCATTGCTCTCCCCTTCCTCCCTTCCTCCTGCTCTCATAGTCAATCACTACCCTGTTGTTGTCCATGTCCGTGGGTCCTTTATACTTGTTCTTTAACTGGGTCCTTCCCTTTCTTTCCTCTCTTATCCTCCTCCTCACTCCCCTCTGATCCCTGTCAGTTTGTTCCTTGTTTCCATGCCTCTGGTTTTCTTTTGCTTGTTTGTTTTTTCATTAGGTTCCTGTTAGAGATCATATGGCATTTGTCTTTTGCTGCCTGGCTTATTTCACTTAGCATGATACTCTCCAGTTCCATCCATGCTGTTGCAAACTAATTTTCCCAGGAATTTTTGTTCAAAAGCTATTATTTTTCTATTGAATTATCTTTTACCCTTCTCCAAAATGCAGTTGACTGTGTTTTTTGGGCTCTTTATCCTATTCCATTGACTTATGTGTCTTTTTTTTTTTTTTGGCCAATACTACACTGTTTATATTAATATAGCTTTATAATAAGTCTTGAAATCAGGATATGTATTTCAATCCAGTTCTTTTTTAGAGTTGACTTGGCTGTTTTAATTCTTTGCTTCTCTATATGAATTTTGGAATTGGCTTGATACCAAAAGTGGCTTGCTTAGGTTTTGATTAGGGTTACATTGAATTTATAGATGAGATTGATATCTTAACAACGTCAAACTTTCCCATCTGTGCACATGGAATATCTATTTAGATATTTTGTTGTTTCTTTTACCTGTTTTGTAGTTTTCTGTATAAGTAGACATACTTATTTCATTTTTAGGGGTATGCAATTTTAAATCATATTAGTTTTTTACCTTTCAGAATCTAATGTTTCCCTGTTAGCATATGAAAATAAAATTGACCTTTTATGTTGATCTTTATTCTGTGCACTTGCTAATTAGTTTCAAAAGATTTTTGTAGCTTCCATAAGATTTTCTACATAAACAATGATATCATTTGAATAAAGACTATTTTATTCCTTCTTCTTCCTTTTATTTCTTTTTCTTGCATCTCTTCTTGCTAGGACTTCTAGCATGATGTTGATTCCTTGTCTTTTAATTTCTAATTTATTGATCTAATTCAATAACAAAATAACCCTGCTCTACTGTGTTTTAAGAGTACTCATAAGGAGTCCACTTTTCTTTTTCTGTTTCAACTTAGTGTGCATGCACTGGTAATAAAAATTATAAAAGGGTCATGAGATGGAGATATGTGTGGTACTTGAAACACTGAAGATGTATAGCTCCCTCACTGTGATCTGTGGTGTCTTGAGCAGCACTATGAAGCAATGTGAGAGCCATGGGCAGTCTTTGTGGCAACTATTCCACTCTGCTGTTGTAGTCCAAACACCTTTAGAGAACGTGAGATAAATGAGTATGGCTATGTTTCAACAAAACTATTTATGGACAGTGACATATAAATTCCATGCAATTTTTATATACATAAAATATTCTTTTTTATTTTTTTCAAACCATTAAAAAATGTGAACACCATTCTTAGCTCTAAGACCACATAAAAACAGGTCACAGTCCAGAGTAGGTTCACAAGCTGAGGGCTGCTGACCCCTTGTCTTAGTGCTATGGAAAAATCTGGAGAGGGTGGAGGGGAGGATTATATGTCACATAGAAAGACATAAACCTAGGGCTAGGTCAATACCCTGCTATATATTCTTCTGAGACAGAATAAGGCTTGTGTATATGTATTTGTGCGTGTGTGTGTACATGGTATGTGCGGGCAAATATGTACATGTGTTTCATGTGTGCCTGTGTGTGTTAACATGCATATTTATGAGTGTATATATGTGCTTATGCATATTTGTGCATGTGGAGGTGAGTAAGGACTTAGGAACAAATCTTATCTTTTCACACAAGGTGTATGAACAGATAGTTGTATGTTGATAATTTAGAGATGCCATATATTAGCTAGATCTTGACTTCAAGATCTAGTTCAAAATTACACTTGTTACCCTGTTACAAAAGGGTCTAGATATGTGTCTTTCAATACCATTACTCTTTTGACCAGCTAATTAGAAACTAATTTCACACACTATTCAGATAATTACACTGCATTTGGCACCAAAATTTAAATTCTCTACACCTCTAAGGCATTTATTTACTCCTAATCTTATTTAAAATATCATATTAAAAGATATTGTTTTTTCTGTGAGTTATGTGAGTTAATTTGTCTTTAGATTCAATTCTGTCTTGCTTTTCAAATATGTTTTTTAATTTCCTGAAGTGTTTGGCGACACTATAGATAAAGAGGGAAACAATCAACCATTAAAAGTTTTTCTCATCCCGTATGTAGAGGGTGAGGTGTAGGGTGGAAAGGTCAGCACACATTTTCTTGCCAATTCCATATGTGAAATTCATGGGATACTCAGAAAATAGAGTGTGCCTCAATCTACTCAGCTGGAAAGTTGGATTTAAAAAAATGGCATGCAGAGAGAATATGGAAGGTATGGTGCCTGGCAATTGAAGTGGATGGTAGGAGATTCCTAACACATTACATGTCTCAAATGATGAGCACTCCAAGTACTACAACAAGGAGAAAAAGGTTATTATCAAACACTGCTTCAGTCAACAAGAGGGTTTCCTGCTGTCTGTGGACATAGAGGAATGAGAAAACATGAAGTCATGGTAAGTACTGTTTGCTCCAAAATATTTAGAAGTAATTTTATCATAAAATTTTCTTCTATCCTGTTACCTGCCGAAAACCTCTTAAAGGAAACAAAGGGTTAGGCAAAGGAACAGTCCCTGGATCAATCATGTCTAAATCCTCTTATTATCATACAATTTTCATTTATTCAACTTCTAATTATTTCATGTCTGGGACTGGATTATTTGGCGAAAATTTTTGACTTGTGTTTATATAAAATATTGTATTGTCTAATTTCCAAGTAATATTCTGATTGCTTTTCACCCATTTTTGAAATTATAGCATTTTTGTTATGTTATGTGTCTAGCAATACAGAAAAAATAGGAAATCAACTTGATAAATAGTGTATCAAAACTCCTATCTTTCACAAGTGTTCTGCCTGGCTTAAAGAGGACAGATTTGTACCTATAATTAAATATAAAAGAAACTACTGTCTCCCAATGTATATATGTGTCTGGCATCATCAAATACAGAAAGAGAAATTCAGCCTAACATAAATTAAAACGACTGAGTATATGAATCATTATTTGTAACTCTAAATAAGTATAGAGGCCACAGCACATTATATATTGTGTGTGAAAGATGCAAAATATCCTGCAGTAACAATATTAGTGAACTGTCGTTATTTAGAAATTATTTATTTATTCTTAGAGAGAGGGGAAGGGAGGGAGAATGAGGGAGAGAAACATTGACGTGCGAGGGAAACATCATCTATTTGTTGCCTCTCTCACACAGACCCATAGCCCAGGCATGTGCCGGGACTGGAATCCAACTTGGAACCCCTTGCCCTGCAGGATGATGCCAAACCCACTGGGCCACACCAGTCAGAGATGAACTTTCTTTAAATTCACAATTTATACTGACCAGATTGTTTCTATGTTAAAATGTTACCGGTAATATAGGTCTTCAGAATCTGTGGAAAATAGATTCTGAATTGTAATTGAAGGCGGGCGTTTACTTCTATTCTTATTTAGATCTGAAAGCCAATTTTATTACAAGTCAGGTTTGAAAGCTAAATAAAGTAATAAAAGTTCCTTCCAACAAAATTGTTCAAACACATGTGATTCTATGCACCTTGGCAATATATAAAGATTGAAGAACTCTGAGTTTTTGGCATCCATGAGAAGAGAAAAAGCAGAAGCAGGAGAGCCATACAGAATGTACACTACACAATTAGCCCTAGATTGATCAGACAATTAATCTCTTGAGTAAACTGAGTGATTTATCCCAGCATCTCCAAATTAAACCTCTGTAAGTAGCTATTTTGGAAACATACATAATCCCGGACTGTATTTATGTGTCTGTCTGTCTCTTTAATATCTCAGTCTGACTTGAAAAAATTAGAAATTATAATGGAAATTAAATCAATGTATAAATATTTAATGTTTGATCTTAGTTGAACTTAATAATGAATTTTATTTCTGTTTACAGATAAGGACTTTTTCTTCTAAACTGTTAGATTTTATCATCTGCATGACATACATCTTTCATCCTTATGAAAATATCCATATGGATGTGCATCATTTTTTTCTGGTGTCGAAATTTGTTGATAAATATATAGTTTATAAGAAACCTGTAAGTGGCAAATAACCAACTGCGACTATTACACTAATATGAAATTCAAATAAAAATGTATGTGTGGTCTAATAAATAAAGCCAATAGCCAGATTTAAACTAGGAATGACTTTATTCTATTAGTAAAGTCATTTTAACTGGCTATGCATAAAGACAATTAAAAAAAGAAAAACAGAAAATTATAAACTATATTTGGTTTCTTGATAAATCAGCTTCTTTTGTACTGAAATTATCTCTATTTCCAGCCCATGATTGTTTCCAGTTCATGTTATGTTCAGTAAGAACCAATTTTTATTACATAGAAGGGTTTAATTTGGTTAATTGTGTTTCTTTCTCAATATACCATCTGTATGAGTCATAGTTAAGTTGATGGTAACTGAAATTAATCTGGATATTTTGAGCAGAAAAGAATCTAACACAGGAATTAAGTTTGCACAAACTTATTAGAAAGCCTGAAGGGCAGGCTTCAATACCATAGAAATAACCTGCTGGGAGAATCTCTGCCTCTGATATAATTAAGAATATGTGCACTACTATGCTCACTGCAGTGCTGTTTACAATAGCCAAGATTTGGAAGCAGCCCAAGTGCCCATCAATAGATGAGTAGATAAAAAAAGCTGTGGTACATTTGCACAATGGCATACTACTCAGCTATGAAAAGAAGGAAATCTTACCTTTTGTAACAGTGTGCATAGACCCGGAGACTATTATGCGAAGTGAAATAAACCAATCAGAGGAAGACAATTATTGTATGATTTCACTTATATGTGGAATCTAAAGAACAAAATAAATTAACAAAAAAAAATAGAGACTCATAGATACAGAGAACAGTCTGTCAGAAGGGAAGGGGTTCGGGGGGCTGGGTGAAAAAAGGTGAAGAGATTAAATGAAAGAAAAAAGAAAATCATAGACACATACAACAGTATAGTGCTTACAGGAGGAAAATGGGGGTAGGGGAGGTAGAAGAAGGTAAAGGAGGGATAAATGGTGATGGAAGGAGATCTCAGTTGGGGTGATGAACAAACAATGCAATATACAGGTGATGTATTATAGAATTGTACACCTGAAACCTATATAATTTTATTAACCAATGTCACCCCAATAAATTCAATAAAAGTAAAAAAAAAAGAACCTAGAGCACTGTCACTGCAACCACAAAGTTCAAGAATGTAGTATTTTAACTGTGGAAATCCATAGATTAAAAAACTGTATAGTGTTGACTCCAGAGATACATTACAGTGCAAAAATGAATGCCCTGATTTTTCTCTCTCTTTTTTAAGTATATTTTATTGATTATGTTATTATAGTTGTCCCATTTTCTTCCTCCCTTTCTCCCCCTCCTCCCTGCAACCCCTCCTGCCACATTTACCTCCCGCCCTTAGTCCATGACCACAGGTTATACATATAAATTCTTTGGCTTCTCCATTTCCTGTACTATTCTTAACCTTCCCCTGTCTGTTTTGTGCTTAACCAATTATGCTTCTTATTCCCTGTACCTTTCCCCCCCATTCTCCCTCTCCTTCTCCCAGATGATAACCTTCCATGTGATCTCCACTTCTGTGATTCTGTTCCTGTTCTAGTTGTTTAATTATTTTTTATTTTTGTTTTTTAGGTTCAGTTGTTCATAGTTGTGAATTTGTTGTCTTTTTACTGTTTATAGTTTTTGATCTTCTTTTTCTTAGATAAGTCCCTTTGACATTTCATATTATAAAGGCTTGGCAATGATGAGCTCCTTTAATTTGAGCTTATCTGGGAAACACTTTATCTGCTCTTCCACTCTAAATGATAGCTTTGCCGGATAATCTTGGATGCAGGTCCTTGCCATTCATGACTTTGAATACTTCTTTCCAGCCCCTTCTTGCCTGTAAATTTTCTTTTGAGAAATTAGCTGATAGTCTTATGAGAACTCCTTTGTAGGTAACTCCCTTCTTTTCTCTTGCTGCCTTTAAGATTCTCTCCTTATCTTTAATCTTAGTTAATTTAATTATGATGTGTCTTGGTGTGTTCCTTCTTGGATCCAACTTTTTCGGGACTCTCTGAGAGTCCTGGATTTGTATGTGTATTTCCTTCACCAGACTGGGGAAGTTTCCTTTCATTATTTTTTTAAGTAAGTTTTCAATTTCTTCCTCTTCCTCTTCTCCTTCTGGTATCCCTATGATTTGGATATTGGAAAGTTTAAAGTTGTCCCAGAGGTTCCTCAGCCTTTCCTCATTTTTTTGCATTCTTGTTTCTTTATTCTGTTCTGATTGGATGTTTATTTCTTCCTTTTGTTACAGATTGTTGACTTGAGTCCCAGTTCCCTTCCCTTCACTGTTGGTTCCCTGTATATTTTTCTTTATTTCATTTTCATAGCCTTCACTTTTTCCTCTATTTTGTGACCATACTCAACCATTTCTATGAGCATCCTGATTACCAGTGTTTTGAACTCTGTATCTGATAGGTTGTCTATGTCCTCATCACTTAGTTCTTTCTTTATAGTTTTGATTTGTTCTTTCATTTGGGTCATATTTCTTTGTGATGGTGTACCTGTTATGTGCTAAGGGGAAGAGCCTTAGGTACTCAGCCAGGTGGGGCAACCCACTTCTCTGAGTTGTGACTCTGTAGGTGGGGGAGGGATTAGAGAGTGAACATGCCACTTGCTAGCTTGCTGGGCTCTTGCCCCAGTTTCCTTCACTTCCCTTGCTTCCCCCAAGCAATTGCTCCCTTTCAGGTGCTGATTCGTGGGTGGGTGGGCTTGTGTACATTTTAGGATCCTGTGGGACTCTCCAACAGACTCTTCTATGAGACAGTGAGTTTCTCCCAACACCGCAACCACCACAGGTTTTTACAGTCAAAGGGTTTGAGGCTTTGGTTTCCCATACTAGAACCCTGCATTGTGTGGTTTGTCTTGCTCCCAAGTTGTTCCTCATGGTTTATCCACAGTCAAATGTGAGATATCCTGGTCTGCCAGCCTCACCCACCCTGGTCCACCAGTTGCTGCCTTGTCTCGGGGCCTCTCTGCTCTGGCTTCCCATCTCTGCCCCTCCAACCAGTCTGGATGAATGTTTCTTTAACTCCTTGGTTGTCGAATTTCCATACAGTATGATTTTCTGGCAGTTCTGGTTGTTTTTGTTTTTAAATTGGTTGTTATTCTTCTTTTGGTTGTGTGACAAAGTGAAGCATATCTATCTACACCTCGGTCTTGGCCGGTGAGCTCTCTCAATATTCACAAATTAATTATGAGGCACTAGGACCTCTACAAATGTTGTTGGGGAAAAAAATCTAGGGCCTCTATGACTATAATGACCAACAGACATGGTAGACCTGTGGTCTCCACATTATTCCTTCTTCCAAATGCCACATGAATGTGATAAATGCCCTAATCTCAACCACATTCTGAGCTCTTCCTGCAAAAGAGACTTAGAAATGTAAATTTTAGCTTCTCAACCTCAGAAGTGTAGAGAAGCACACCAGAAGAGGGTGAGTATATATCGAACAACAATGCGTGATAACTCCCACTGTCCATCTGTGTGTTCTCTGACCATTTACATTTCTCATATGGAAATTTCCAAACAACAGTACAGCAACAACTGATTTCCATCCAATAAAAAGCAACTATTTCTTCATATAAATGAAAACACATGCACTGTCTACAAGAAAAGAAATCCAAACTTCTATTAGTCGTAGAATCCTTCTCTAGGTGATGTTCCTTGTCCTTCTAGTTCACTAATCTTCCTACCTACACATCCCACAATGTTATAACAGAACAACATATAATGCCTTGACTGGTGTGACTCAGTTGGTTGTGCATCATATGGCAAAGTGAAAGGTCGCAGTTTGATTCCCAGTCAGGGCACATGCCTGGGTTGTGAGTTCCATCCCCTGGTCAGGGCACAGGTGAGAGGCAACCTATCAATGTTTCTCTCTTATATGGATGTTTTTATCCCTCCCTTCCTCCCTTCCCCCCCTTTAAATATTTAAAATCTTTTTAAAAAGAACAATATACAATATAAAATGAGGCAAATGGAGTAGAAAAAAGAAAATATGTTTACATAAAGAACAAGAGGCTACTCTAGCCTTTTTTTCTCCAAATGATCATAAGACATATTTGGTATTTATAGCATCCTTTGTCTACCCTGAATTCCATGCTTCTGTTCCCCTCAGCTGTTTGGGGTTAAATGGTAGATGGTTTGAAGCAAACCTTCATTCTTGATGAGCCTGAACCACAGGTGGTCATGCGTGTCTTGAATTGCTGAATTTGTATATGAACTTTAACCTCAGGACATGATAATATGGGGACATACCCCCAAATATTCCCTCTGTTGCAGATACACACATACTCCTCCCTGACACATGGTTTATTTATTTATTTTGAAAAGGCTGATGTAATTTTATTTTATTTATTTTTTATCATCACCTGAGGACATACTTGATTTTAGAGAGAGGGAAAGGAAAAGAGAGAGAGAGGAAGAGAAACATCTATGAAACATCCATTGGTTGCTTCAGTATGCACCCTGACTGGGGACTGAACCAGCAACACAGGCATGTACCCTGATCAAAATGTAACCCAAGACCTCTTTGTTTATGTGTGATGACACTCCAACCAACTGAGCCACATCAGCCAAGGGCCTGGCACACATTTTAATAGCAGCCCTATGTCCCCTTAAAATCAACATTAATTTTCCTATTCAGTAGAGAAACCTCTGTTTTCCTCTGGCTACTTTGTCATAAGGAGACTCCTCATGCAGTCACAACTTCCAGATCCAGGAGAAAGTGTGTTGTCTCATGGAAGTATTGCTTTCTTGGATGTTAAAAACTCTAAACCTGGACAGGTCAAAACTGTGAGAAGAGTAAGAAAAATTTTGCAAGAGGACTCACACTCAACTTCCAGATTATATATTCTCATTATAGGAGAAAATGCATTAAAATGAATGCCCTACATCTTACCTCTCAAGACCTATATATTTGATGACTCAATACTAGGATCTCTGCTAATGCTGCCACAGGAAAGTCTAATGTCACCATGACCATGATTGCCAGCAAAGAAAGCAGAAACAGTGGAAGCAATACTCTACCTTGCTTCTGCTTATCAATCTCATGTAAGTGCCTATGATTGTTTGAACCCAGATTATATCTAGACCCTAGTTGCAAGAGAGTTGGGAAATATAGCACATTAGAAGGGAGGTAGAATAGCCAAAAATGGTGAATTGTTTTTCTATTTGTTATTATTCAAAATGGCAAAAAGTATTTTTTTCCCCAAAATTTGTTCCCCAATTATTCACCTGCCTTTATTTCTTGCTTTGCCCTAGATCATAATTTTGCTCCTGCCAGACAAGCTTTTCTGTCAGATTTGGATTTCTACATTTGGCAAGAAAGACTTGTATACCATTATTAAGTCTGCAATGGGTCACCTCAAGTTAGCTTACCTGATAGCCTGTAATTGCATCTCCTTGTTGTTCTTCAGTAAAAACTATACTTTCTTCCTTTAATAATACCCCAAATTAAGTTTTTCCACACCTGCTCTCTGAGCATCTGGCTACCTAACTTAATGGACAACACTTTGTGTTGTTAATTATTTTTAGCCACACTTTATGCATATTTTGGCTTTAATTAGTATACATTATTAATATTCTTGACATTTTTACTCTTGAATATTTTATTTACATTAAGTTCAACTGCTTTATATAAGTATATAACTACCCCCTCTTTTTTAAGTCAATAAATATTTACTCAGTGCTATATAAGCCTAGTGAATTAATTGAATCATGGGGACAGGAAAATCTATAGCCTGATAAATATGGAATAGTGTTCTATTCATAAAAGTTCTCAGAGTGATTATGATTTATTATATTGCCAAAAAAGTGCAGTTGAATGTTGGGTACCGAGACACTAATTATATAAATCTAACTCACATATTTACAAAGTTACATATCACACTGCAGATTGAATTCTAAATTTAAAGAAATGAAGTGGACCTTCATAGATTCAAATATCTTTATTTTACTACTAAAGTATTTAATTTTGTATATGGAAATAAACACTAAATATATGGGTAGTTTTTTAAAAATCAGCCACTAACAACATTATTATACTTTATGTTGCCAGTTTCATTGTTTGATTCTTTTGAATTCAAGGATTATTCCACAAAGAAAAAAATTAGTTTTTTAAAGAATGTTAAAAGAATATTTAGGCAGTAATTGATTCTTTTATTTCTACTTCCTGCTTAGTGAGCTTCAGGAAGTCCAATCTGTTCTTAAAAGGGAGAGAATAACATAACATTACCTCTCTCCTAACAGTGCTTCTAAAATATCTAGTAATATTTGTTTTCAAATAATGTGAGTGAAAGTTTTACATAGCTCTTTCTTTATGTCTTAGTTGGTGTTTGGGGCCAATTTACCTCCAGATTTAAATAAAGGGCAGATAAAGTGCTTCTCAGATAAGGTCAAGTTCAAGGAGTACATCATCACGCAGCCTTTACTATATGAAATGTTAAGGAGTTTTATATAAGGACTCATGAGAGAAGGCACCAAGGCCAGATCAGCCACCGGGGAACTCAGATCAGCCACAGCCAAGATGCTTGTGAGGTAAGCAAGCAAAATACAACCAGAGAAACAAATTATAACCAGAGACATTGAAATTTAGAACAATCTGGCAGTAACCAGAGGGGATGGGAAAGGGGATAATGGGGACAAGGGTATTCAGGAACTGCTATAAAGGACGCATGGACAAAACCAAGGGGGAGAGTGGAAGCAAGGGAGGGAGGTGGGTTTGCCTGGTGTTGGGGGTGGGGGTAAATGCAGACAACTGTAAGTGAACAACAATGAAATAATTTTAAAAAAAGAACTGTTAATAGTCTATATAATCTAAAATATGATCAATATGACATATTTTAAGTATATTTTATTGACAGCGTATTACAGTTGTCCCAATTTTCCCACTTTACCCCCTTCCATCTGATACCCCCTTCCATCCAGCAACCCTACACCTTAGTTCATGTCTATGGGTCATACATGTAAGTTATTTGGCTTCTCCATTTCCTATACTATTCTTAACATCCCTCTGTCTATTTTGTACCTATCAATTTTATGCTTATTAATCCCTGTACCTTTCTCTCCATTCTTCCCCTTCCCCCTCCCAGCTGATAACCCTCCAAGTGATCGCCATATCTGTGATTCTGTTTCTTTTATGCTTGTTTGCTTAATTTTTTTAAGATTCAGTTCTTGATATTTGTGAATTTATTGTCTTTTTAATTTCATTGATTTGATCTTCTTTTTCTTAGACATGTCCCTTTAACATTTCATATAATAATGGCTTGGTGATGGTGAACTCATTTAACTTTACCTTATCTGGGAAGCACTTTATCTGCCATTCCATTCTAAATGATAACTTTGCTGGATAGAGTAATTTAGGTTGTAGGTCCTTGCTTTTCATCACCTTGAATACTTATTGCCAGTCCCTTCTTGCCTACAAAATTTCTTTTGAGAAATCAACTGATAGTCTTATGGGTATTCCTTTGTAAGTTATTCTCTAATTTCTCTTGCTGCTTTTAAGATTCTTTATCTTTAAACTTTGGCATTTTAATTATGATGTGTCTTGGTATGGTCCTTTTTGGGTCCAACTTGTTTGGGACTCTGTGCTTCCTGGACTTGTATGTTTATTGCCTTCACTATATTAGGGAAGTTTTCCTTCATTATTTTTCAAATATGGTTTCAATTTCTTTTTCTTTCTCTTCTCTTTCTGGCATCCTTACGATTTGGATATTGGCACATTTGAAGGTGTTCCAGAGTCTTCTTATACTATCCTTATTTTTTTTGAATTCTTGTTTCTTCTTTCTGCTCTGGTTGAATGTTTCTTTCTTCTTTATGTTCCAAGAAAGTGATTTGAACCCAGCTTCTTGTCCTTCGCTGATGTTTCCCTGTAGGTTGTTTTTTTTTTTTTATTTCACCCAGTGTAACCTTCATTTCTTCCTTTGTGTTGTTGCCATACTCAATGAGTTCTTTGAGCATCTTGATCACCAGTGTTTTGAACTCTGCATCTGATAGGTTGGCTATCTCCATTTCATTTAGTTCTTTTTCTGGAGTTTTGTTCTGTTCTTTCATTTGGGCTATATTTCTTTATCTTCTCAGTTTGGCAGCCTCTCTGTGTTTGTTTCTGTGTATTAGATAGAGCTGCTTTGACTCCCTATAAAAGGCACCTGTAAATTGCGTGAGGCGGAGCCTCAAGTAACTGCCAAGGTGGGGCAAGTTGCTTTATCTCTTTGTGGCTCTGTGTGCGGGGAGGGCTTGGAGATTGGACTGTGCCACTCTTTGGCTTCTAGGGTTTTCCTGGTACTCACCTCATTTCCAGTCAGGGATCACTCACTCCCAAGATATCCCTCCTGATTTTTATTTACCACATGTGAATGTGTGACCTCCTATGCCCATTCTGCTGCTGTCATTGTCTGACTGTGCCACACCACATCTCCTCACCTCTCCACCCTGTCTCTGCATCTCTGCCCCTTCTACCCATCTGGGTGATTGTGGCTTCCTTAAATCATTGGTTGTTGGACTTCCATACAGCTCAATGGGTGTTTTTTGTTTTGCGATTTAGCTGTAATTTGTTTAGTGGTTGTGTGAGAAGGTGAAGTGAGCCTACCTACATCTCCATCTCAACTGGAAATCCTCAATATGACACATTATATGTCTGTATATCTATATAGTATATGCATACATACAGATATATTATATCTATGTACTTATATAGATGTTTAATATACATTAAAATGTGCTCTTTATTTAGGGAAAATGCTTTGAACATACCAGTTAATTGCTACCCACATCTTCCTAGTTCTTAAAATGGGAAATGGCCAGTAATTCCCTTCTCCCAGAAGTTAAATAAATAATTGTATGCCTACTAAATAGTTTTTTTCTTAATTTTCAGTATTATTTATTCATTTAACTCATTCAGACTGTAAGAAAGTTTATTTTAACTTCTGCAAGGAGACGCATTTAGCCTATAGCTAAAAACTGCTTCTGTTTTAGGAAAAATAGAATATTAGCTGTAGATTTTCAGACTTACTTTAAAATATTTTAGGTCATTAACAATAAGTATTCAAGTTCAATCTCATTAGAAATCCTAAAACAAAATCAGGATGTATTAGCATATTCACACATAAATCAATTAACAACATAGAACTGTAGACCCATACCTTTGTGTCTCTGTAATTGTCAATTACTAATACAGGTAACAGGGTATAATTGGACCGTTTCGTAGTGTGAAGTGGTAATGTCTTCTTTTTAGATACTTGTACCTGTAAATCATAGCAGGTAACACATCTTAAAACTGAGGTAACAGGACTGATGTGTGCATTCACACACACTTGGTGTGAGCCTTCACACTACGTTCTATAGAGTGCTGTAATATTTGTCAATTAATATTACTTATACTTAAAACTTTAAACATATTTCATTTCCTCAAACTTACTTGGAATAATTTAGAGTCACAGAAGTGACAAAAGTCACTTCCTGAGAGTCTTGGTCCATTCTTGGGTTTTAAAACTGGTTTCAGAGTCCTTGCTTGGGGCAATGGATGCACAATGCAGTGTGCAGATAATGTTTTACTGAATTGTACACTTGAAACCTGTATGGTTTTGGGAACCATTGTCAACCCAAATAAACTCAATTTAAAAAAAAAAACACCACTACTTTTGGTTAGGCTTAGTAACTTAGTAGATGGAGGAGGGACAGGTCTCTTATGAGAACTCTTCTGAATTTGAGGCTGCCCTTCAGGTCCAGTGGTTCTGGTTTTCATCTGGGGATCACATACATGCTTTTATGCAGCTTTTAATATTGGGCTGTTCTGACCCTTGAGCAATGTGATCAACTGTAGCTTAGTTTCACAAAGAGATGAAAAAATTGATTCATTTGCATATCCTCATAATAATGAATATATTCCTGTAAAACCCTTCATCTTCTTGACTTTCAGGACATTTCTTGATATGTTGAGTATTAATCCTCTGTATTGGCATTACATGACTCACTAGTAAAATGCAGCTTCTGGACCTTATCCACTGACCTATGTATCAGAACTTCTGGCAGTGGAACTTGGTGATTCTCTCATACTCCACAATTTGATAATTGCTAACAGAAAAGTGAGAAGTTTACATAAAAGCGTGCTTTTAGATAGTGGGTAGAGAGCAACTTGAAGTTGCAGTTTGCTAGTCAAACTCCCTTGGCTCTGGGCTCTTGGCCTAACTGATGTTCACCAGTGACACAGTACTCTTTGGTTTCCCTAGTCCAGGGGTCATGGAGCAGCAGAGATTACTCAGACTTGGGAGGTTCAGTGAGCAAGTACTGTTATGATACAGAGCCTAATATCTGATACTTGGGTTATATTATTAAACTGAGATTAAAGTCAAACAAAAGATAAAAAATATGCTGACATATCTATCATATTTGCAAAGAAAATGGAGGCCAAAATAAAGAATGGATTAGGAAGAATAGTGTAAATGGTAGAATTGGGATCCAAGAACACTTTTAATAGGTGACCATGACATGGAGATCAATTATAATAGGAGTTATTTTTACGTACATCTATTAAGTCTTGTTGAAAAATCACTAGAGAAGATCATATATACTTGTTTAGATAGAGAATAGAATGAACTAAATATATTCCAGTGAGAAAAAGATACTGTATTTTTTGGACTGTAAGACACAGTTTTTCCCCAAATTTGGGATGAAAATTGGGGTGCGTCTTATAGTCTGAATGTAGCTGAATTATAGACTGCATGTTATTTATGTTATTAAATATTTTACTACAGTTTTTTGCTTCAAAAATTTTTTTCCTATTTTCCTCCTCTAAAACCTAGGTGCGTCTTATGGTCTGAAAAATACGGTAATGCTCCTTCCCAAAAGCAAACAGTTTTCTTTCTCCTCACATATGAAATAAAGATTCAATTAATGATGAAATTTAAGTTCTTGTTAAATGATAGCATGGAAAATATCAGTTTTTAAAAGTAAAAAAATACCTTAATATCTTTATTAATAACTCTAAACATAATATATGAATTAATAAAAAGGTATTTAAAATAGAAATGAAGTTTAGTTTGGTAAATAAATTGAGACATGTAAATATCACTTTGAGACTTTTATGCCCTGAATATAGAATTAAAATGGCATTTTATTTTAGTGTTATAATTAATGCTAAGTTGAAATGATAAAAATACAATAGCAATGAAAAAGAAATAAGCAATATAATAAATAACAAATAAATCAGTCTTCACAAAGACTAATGAAGTTATAATTATATAGTTACTTTAGGTATTAGGTATAGTTATTTTAAGATATTCTCTGAATTTCAATTTTTTACTATAGGCTATAGCCTTTGAGGTAGTTTTGCAATGTAATTATTTCTTTTGAAGGGCTTGTACTTTTGCACTTTGTAGTATATTTCTAAACACAGATTCTTAGGTCAGTCAAGATCTGTCTTGCTCTTTGAGTGTTTTTATTGTCCTTTATTTATATCTACACTGATTATATTATTTTCTTGCTGTCTGAATTATTTCTTATGCAACTTATTACTTATATGAAAAACATTTTCTCCAAATATTCTATTTGTTGAAATTATATTTTTCCTTTTAGATTGCTGCCTTTCTTTTATTCATTTATTTTTCACATAGCATTTATTAACTGAGTAGATACCATATATATGCCAAGTCAATGCTAAGAACTAGAGGTAGAAAGCTGTCTATGCTTATAGTTCCTCAATGTTTTCTTGATTCTTCTTTGTACTCAGATGCACCCTGAGATAGATATTGGTCCTTTGCTCTAAACTCAAAAAATGCAGTGTTTACTCTAAAAGCTATCTTTTGTAGTAGCACATCTACAAAAATGGAAGTCCTTTTCTTATTTTATTTAATTTTTTGGGGCAATATTGGTTAATAAAAACACATAGGTTTCAAATGTACAACTCAATAAAACATCAGCTGCACGCTGCATCAGGTCCTCACCACCCAAAGTCGTCTCTTTTCATCCCCAGTTATACTGCTTTGCCCACCTTCACTTCCCCCACCCCCTTTCCCTCTGGCTATCACCATACCATTGTCTGTGTTGATGTGTCATATACATATATTTTTTTCTTAATCCCTTCACATTTTTTCACCCAGCCCTCTCACCCCCACCCTTCTGACAGCTGTCAGCCTGCTCTTTGTATCTATGTTCCTGTTTCTATTTTGTTTGTTAGTTTATTTTGTTCATTAGATTTCACATATAAGTAAAGTTATATGGTAATATTTTCTGTCTGACTCTTATTTCACTTAGCATAATGTTCTCCAGGTTCATCCATGCTGTAGCAACAGGTAAAATTTCCTTCTTTTTTATAGCCAGGTAATATTCTCTTGTTTAAACCTACCACAGCTTTTTCACCCACTCATCTACTGATGGGCACTTAGGCTGTTTCCAGATCTTAACTATTGTAAATAGTGCTGCAAGGAACATAAGGGTGCATATATATATTTTTGAGTTAGTGTTTCAGGTTTCTTTGGATATGTTCACAGAAGTGGGATCACTGGGTCAAAAGGTAGTTCCATTTTTAATTTTTTTGAGGAAGCTTCATACTGTTTTCTGCAGTGGCTGCACCAGTCTGCATTCCCACCAATAATGAGTAAGGGCACATCCTCTCCAGCACTAGGATGTCTTGTTGGTTGTTTCTTTTTTTCTGCAAACCTTTTGCCCAATTGCATAATCTGACATTTGCAGATGGTTATGATCTATTTCCTCTCTATTAGCAAGGTATATGTAGGAGTCACTGAAATTTCCTCAGGCTCTAATCAAGAATCTACCACCTACTCTGACAAGGCACCTAGACAGACAGCCCCCTGCTTTAATCACAGCCCTCTAAAGTGCTCTACCACTCTGAAAGCTGCATGCACATGTTTGTTTCTCTTTATCATATCAGGAAGGACTAAGATAGCACCAACTTGAGGAACCATTAAACTAGCTTGGCAGGGCTGATGAGGAGGTAAAAGAATTAGAAGGAAGTAAAAGAATGAGGAGGGGTACAAGCTCCCCTCCTGCTTATAATTAAAGTTCATAAAGTTACCTAGAAGAGACTGGAAATCATGCTTTTCAGGGTGCTGAGATCTGCTAACCACATTCCCAAACCAAGAGAGATAGGCAGGAACTGAGATCTAATATGTAACCTTAAAAGAGCTGGAGGGTGAAGAAAATAGGAAAACCAATGGCAAGAACCTTCCACAGAGAAGTGGAAGGCAGTGTAAAGGAATTCTGGTGCCCCAAACTGGAGTGCCTTCTTTCACAGTCTTGAAGTGTCTTTGCTACAGTGAGCTAGGCTTACTAAAAGACTAGTTTCATAAGGGCTGTGACCATTTTACACATTTCACTGAGGTTTCTTAACACCTTTTAATATTTCACCTTCTATTATTAACTATAGATAAATAAAATTTGGTTTTGTTGTCTTTCTAATCTATTTCTTGACTTCAAAGGGTTTGAGTATGCAATTAACAAGAAAAACTCAAGCCAATAAAGGCATGTATTGGTTTAGTACATTTCAATATGCTGATTTCCATACTCTTTCTATATTATAGAGTCTTTCATTATAGCTACATGAGTGGAAAGTACAAAATTGCAAAAAGCACCAAATTGGTAAGGCATTTCCACTTTTTTACCAGCATTTCATTAAAGGAAAACATTAAATGCCTGCTCCATCTTTGAATAATTCATATTCATTTTATATGATTAAATTTTTGCTTCTCAGATCTTTATTCACAAAAGCAAATTTAGGTAATGGCTTGGTTGGTGATATACTGTAATTTCAAACCACTTTTCATAAGATTTTAAGAGGAGTTAACCAACTTCCCTTTCAAAATATATTTCTCCATGTATAGACTATGTTGACATTCAACGATCTTGATAGGGCAGTTTTTCGTTTAATGTAGTAGTACTAGACAAAACAATGTTTTATGTCATTAGTGATATATGTTAGTGCCTGCTCCTCATAATGTATTTTTTCATCATTAGTGTCATTGCAAGAGCAGTTTAGACAAGGCTAAAAACCCACAAGATGACATTGGTTAATATAGAGAAGACAGCTGAAAATGTAGAGCCTTCATGCAGGAAGAAGACAATGTATTGTAATGGAGATTTCTGTTTTGTCTCTGAGGGGAAAGTGCCACTGTCTTTTGTGTTTAGATAGACATATGGATATATGAAAAATTATAGAATAGGGTAGAGTACATGGTAATCTTATGGGTGTTCTGACCAAACATCCTAACCTATAAAATTATCAGTCCATAATTACGTGTTCAGAACTTATGAGTAACATTATCCTGCATTATATCAGTAAGTATATTAAAGGAAATAGCTGAAAGAATAAAATTAAGTAAAAGATTTTTACTTAAAAAGCTTTTTTTCAGGAATGAAAGTTTTCCTACAAATTACCTTAATTTTAAAGTGGCTAAAAAAACCAAAAGAGTGGTTCTAAAAGTAAATAAAAGTTTCTTAAGAGGTCCTCACTTTTCAAAGTTATTGCTGAGATTCATGTTAAGTTAATGTGTGCAAAGAAAATGTGTAGAGAAAGATTTTAATGATTTTGACAACTTGCTTGAATTTGGACCCTTTAGAGTTCTTCTCTCCCAAAGTCCACCTTAATGAAGCAATTAAATTAAGCAACATTAAAAGGAACACACATGTCCTTGAATATATCCTTTCCTCCTATCAAGAGAAGCATTAAATTCTAGCATATACTGTCATAGTAAATATTCCCCTTACCTTTTTGGTAGCATAGTTTAGGTAAATTAGAATCTACATGTTTTTTAGTGGTGTATAGAAAAGTGTCGCACCATTGGTTGCTGGGTAATATAGAGAATAATAATGATAATAATGACACAATGGTATTTGCATTCTTCATCATGCTTATGAATATGCAGTTGCGCTGCATCACACTCACAGATTTGTTATCAGTAAATGATCTATTCAACTCAGTTGGACAGCAGGAAATGTTTCCAAAAGTACACAAATGTATAATTGGTGGGTAGAAAATACATAAATTAACATCAGTATCACTTTCCAGATATTCTTTAATCCTTTTTATTTTCTATTAACTCAAATCAAAGATAAGCTGGACTTATCTAATGCTTTAGACTAACCATGCACATGACTGACAACAAAGATGGAATATTTTCTCTACACCTAAATATCAGGGTTGGAAACCTCTACCGTTCAAACTCCTGTGTAAGAATTAACCAATGAACCACACACTTTGGTTTTTTTCTTTTGCGCATTTAATTTTAAGCTTTGCTATTTTTTTAGTTATGTATGAATTTATTCAGTCAACAGGTATTTTTTGAGCTCCAGGTGCCAGGCATAGCGTGAGGCACTGAGGGTGTTGGGTTTGTTTTCCATAACTTCCATTCCAGTAAGGAAAGGTAGGCAACACAAAAGTAAATAACTATCCATGCTGTTGCAAAGGGTATAAGCTCCTTCTTCCTTTCTGCTGCATAGAATTCCATTGTGTAAATGTACCATAGTTTCTTAATCCATTCATTTGTAGATGGGCACCTAGGTTGTTTCCAGCACTTAGCTATTGTAAATTGTGCTGCTATGAACATAACCAGAGACATTGAAACTAAGAACAGTCTAATGATAGACAGGGGAGAGGGGGGAGGGGACAATGGGGAGAAGGGTTTTCAGGAACCACTGTAAAGGACAAATGGACAGAACTAAGGGGGAGGAGGGAGGCTGGTGGGGAGGGGGGCTGGAGGGGAAGGGAGGAGAGGAGGGGAGAGGATGCAAATAACTGTAATTGAACAAAAGTAAAATAAAATTTTAAAAAAGTAAATAACTAAATAAGATAATTTGAGAGAGCCATAGCACTAAGGAGTTAAAACAAGATATAAGGCAGACATAGAAAGACAAATACTTCATGATCTATCTTATATGTGAAATCAAAAATGTCCAAATTTATAGACATAGAGTAGAACAGTGCTTAACAGGGGCAGGGAAGTGAGGGAAATGGGGAAACGTATGTTAAAAGGCACAGAGTTGCAATTATGTAGGAGAAATAAGTTCTAGAGATTGAATATATAGTTAATAAAACTGTATCATATACTGGAAATTTGCTACAACAATAGATCACAGGTGCTCTCATCACACACCCACATACACAAAAAAATGTTAACTGTGAGGAAATGGTCATGTTAATTAGTTTCACAGCAGTAATAATTTCACCATGTCTATGTATGTTTTATACCTTAAATAGATATTATTTTTATTTAAAAATCAATAAGTTATAAATGATTAATACAAAATTTGGGGGAATAGACTTTGAGGAGATATTGGGGACTAAAGAGTAAATGAGATCTATAAATCTTGAATAGACCTCGATCTATAGACCTCGAAGCTGAGAACTGAATGATGAGAAAAGGCTGCCCATGATAAAGTCAAGGGAAAGGGTGTTCTGAGCAGAAAGAACTACGTGTGCAAAATCTTAAGGCAGCAATAAGGAGGGTCCATTCAGGGAAATGAAACAGGTCAGTGAGGATGGGGCCAAGAGTTCTCCGTGGAGGAAGGTATAAAAGAGCAGAGAGGCAGGCAGGTGACAGACATTTTCAGTTTTGTGGGCTGTGGTAAAAGTTTGCATTCTCTTTTAAAGCAGTGGGAAGCTCTTCATAAATTTTTGGATATCAACCCCTTGCCAAATGTATTGATGAATATGTTCTCACATTCTGTGGGTTGTCTTTTTATTTTATTGATGTTTTCCTTTGCTGTGCAAAACTTTTTTGTTTGATTAGTCCATTCGTTTATTTTTTCTTTTGTTTCCCTTGCCTGGGGAAATATATCTGATAAAATATTGCTATGAGCAATGTCTGAGATTTTGCTGCCTATGTTTTCTTTTATGATTTTTATGGTTTCAGGTCTAACATTTATGTCTTTAATACATTTGAATTTATTTTTGTGTGTGGTATAAGAAGGTGGTCTAGTTTCCTTTTTCTGCACATATCTGTCCAATTTTCCCAATACCATTTATTGAATAAACTATCTTTAGCCCATGTATTTGCTTGTTTCCTCTGTCAAATATTAATGGACTACAAAGGTATGGGTGTATTTCTGGGCTATTCTGTTCCATTGATGTATGTGCCTATTTTCATGCCAGTAAAATTTATAAAGAACTTACAAAATTCAACCCACAAAAAACAACCCAATTAAAAAATGGGCAACATACCTGAATATACACTTCTCCAAACAGGACATACAGATAGCCAATAAATATATGAAAAGATGCTCAATATCACTAATCATCAGAGAGCTACAAATTAAAACTACAACAAGATACCATCTCACACCTGTTAGAATGGCTACGATCAATGAATCAACAAACAACAAGTGCTGGTAAGGATGTGGAGAAAGGGGCACCATTTTGCACTGTTGGTGGCAATGCAGACTGGTGCAGCCACTGTGGAGAGCAATATGGAGGTACCTCAGAAAATTAAAAATGGATCTGCCTTTTGATCCCACAATCCCAGTTCTGGGAATATTTCCGAAATATCCTAAAACACTAGTTCAAATGAACACAAGCATCCCTCTGTTCATTGCAGCGTTATTTACAGTCACCAAGATATGGAAATAGCCTAAGTGTCCCATCAGTAAATGAGTGGATAAACAACTACGGGACTTTCACACAATGGAATTCTACTTGGCTATAAAAAAGAAGAAAATTTTACCCTTTGTAAAAGTATGGATGGACCTGGAGACTATTATGCTAAGTGAAATAAGCCAGTCAGAGAAAGACGAATACCATATGATTCCACCCATATGTAGAATCTAATGAACAAACTGAACTAACAGGCAAAATAAGGACAGACTCATAGATAGAGAGCAGGACAGGTAAGGTGGGAGGAAGTTAGGGACTCATGGACAACAGTGTGGTGATTGCAGAGGGGAATAAGGGGACTAAATGGCAATAGAAAAAATATAATAAAAATAAAAATAAAGCAGTGGGAAACTATTATATAGTTATAAGCCAAAAAACCCCAGTCTGAATTATCAGGGTTTCTACTTTGTTAATGAAATGTTGAGATGGGGAGGAAGGTGGACAGTTTGTGGGGAGAATAACAAGTCAAATAGCTGTTTTGAACTGTGGAAAGTGAACATGTTCAGGCGATACTAAGATCTATTTGCAATTTATATGTATAGGATTAAGTCACTGTCATGTCATGTAGTCTATGAATCAGATTGTAAAGAATAATTGCCTTTATCTTTCTGCTGACTTATTTTTTGAAACAATTACTATACTACTTTACATTAAAATCTTTTAATGCATTAAAATATTTCTCTCTCATTTTATGTTTCTTGAGGATACAAATAGGTGTCGTGTATTTCATCATATGCTCCTCTATGCCTAACAATAACTTTAAAATAGCAGGCACTCAATAATTACTTTTGAGAACAACTTATAGCCCAACTGACCTAGGCTCTGTATATAACATGTTGCATATAAGAAATGAATTAGACTGGTGCCAAAATACAAATTTCTTTTAGTGCCACCTGCAATATCTTCTAAAGAAATTAATGAATATGTATGCACAGATTAGAATGCTGGTCTTTTACTAAATATTTGTCATTATGTTTTCAAATGAATACATAGTAAAATTGATTCCAACTTGATAAACCTCAGCATAATAACATTTGTTTTGTTCAAACTGGAAACTTTAAAACTCCATCTATATTCCTCAAATAGACAATTTACTTCTTTTCAGATTTTTAACCTGACCAATTACTGGACAGAAGAGATGTTAGCTAAAGATTGAAGAATGTGAGTAGCACCTGCAGGTTCTTTAATTCCTGTTTTAACTTCAATACCTTCTTTCCTGCATACTTCACTCTGAGCAGGAGAGAAAGGGAGGGGCAGGTTGTCTTTGCGTTTTAGAGTAATGGTGGGCTCTTCCAATTGCCAGCCATTATTGACACAATTTGTTGCTCCTCAAAGAGTGCAGCAAACCATTTTCCTGGACAGTATTTTAGTGAAACTTGATATGATGTCACAGCACCTTTGAAAACTTAGGGCAGAAAGGGCCCCTGTTAAGTCATCTGTGTACATCAATCTCTGCTGAATGTTGAAGAATTCCAGTATGTATAGAATAGATCCAATTAGTATGACAGTCTGCAAATTAAAAATTTAAGTATTTTTGATATATACACATATATCAAAGTTTTTCTATTCTGCAGTGGTCCTTTCTGTTAAAGTGTTTTCTACTATGTAAACTGGTGTTCTCTACCCACTTAAATCCCAAATTTCTGGTTATATCATTGTCAGAGAATAAAAATAATTTATCTTTGTCTGAGAAGCATTAATTTATACATTTTATGTTAAAATATTAAACCCAGTCCTTTTTCTTTTCAAATTAGGCAGCATAGTCTGTTGCCTTGCGCTCTTACGTTCTATTTCCTTTCTCTGTCATCTTCTTTGTTTACTGGTTGAGTTATACAGCTGCACCTATTAGCATTCTGGGCCCAATTATGATTTTAATTTCATAATACTCTGTTGCTTTAGCAGGGAAATAAAATCACTGGCTTCTGATATCACATTAGTACTTGTGTGGCATGCTTCTTCCAAATAATTTCACGTCTGCCATTTTTGTAACTCCCAAACACATTCCTGGCATAACGTATTTTTTTTTCTGTCTCAGCCCTGCTCTTCCTAGATGGGTATCAAGAGCAATGAAAAGGAAAGTTAAGTTATGGGAAGATCTGAAGATAACACCCCAACTCTCAGAGGTCACTTATGGAGTAGTGCTGTCTAGAGGGTGAACTTGGGAAGATACAGACCTAAATCTGTCCTCTGGCTCTGCAACTCACTCTTTCAGCAACTTTTGCAAGTGACTAAACTTTTAAGATACTAGGTGGTGGTGTTTTTTTTTTTTTTTTTCCATAAAAAGCCTGTCAACTGACTGCAAATTTAAAATCAACCTGTTTCCAAAGGCCTATAATATCTCCCAAGCACCTGATATCTAGTCACCTCCCCAGGTTCACCTCTCTCTCCTGCCCTCTTCCTTATGTTACATGGTACTTAACTTTTTGAAGAGCCTGGTACACACAGTGTTGTTTGATGTTTTCATGTTTTACTTCGTCTATTTTTTTCTGCTTAGTTTCTCCTTCCATTTTTA
This sequence comes from Micronycteris hirsuta, assembly GCA_004026765.1. NCBI lineage: Eukaryota > Metazoa > Chordata > Mammalia > Chiroptera > Phyllostomidae > Micronycteris > Micronycteris hirsuta. Next base: position 117,633 of record PVJI01002500.1, on the reverse strand, counting down.
TTTGCTCACATCTTACTCTTCCTTTAAGACTAAAGTCAGACATGATATGGGTAAAAACTCCTTTCTTCTCTGATGCCTCCCTGTCCTCCTTTTATCTTCCCATTACATACAATGCCTCTCTCTGTAATTGCACTTGACAGACAGTATTGCAAGTCTGTGGTTACCTGTCTGTTCCTCCCCTTGGAATACAAGTTCCTGGACATCACAGGCCAAATTCTACTTATCTTTGTATGAGAGGGGACTCAAAACAAACCGAATTTATTTATATAAAATTGTATATTTATTCTTACACGTTTAAACTTCAGTTACCTTCAAAGTACTGTCCATTTAATGCAATATATACTTTTTCCATTGCTCAAAACAGTTTTTGAACTCCTTGACTTTGATGTCTTTTAGTGCTTCTGCCATTTTTTTAAATCTAGTCTACATCTGCAGAACATTTCTCTTTAAGAACTTTTTTCATCTAGGAAAACAAAGAAAATTCACTTAGGGTGCAAGCCAGTGAATTGGGTGTGGCACATGAGGGCCATGCTGTTTTTGGCCAAAATCTGCTGAACACTCAACACATTGCAGGTAGGCGCACTCATAAATCACCCATCATAAAAAGGTCAAAAGCATTGAGTCTTCCAAAAATAGTCACTGAAGCTGGATACAGCCTCTCACAACAAGCCAGCTGGTACACTGATACAGATGGGTTCTTAGATCACACACCTAGTGGGTAAAACTTGTACTACAAGGCACCCTCCATCCAGAAGATAATTCTGTTTTTGGGGGGATCCCCCCTCATATACCTTGTGCCTGAGTTAAAGTGCCCTCTACCACTTTTGCTGATGTTAGAGAAATTCATAGAAATCCACTTCTTATGACTGGTAAAAAGAATAATATCAAATCCTTCAGAGATATTTTTACTTTTTAGAGTCAAGAATAGCTGTATACCCCCATCCGCTTGAGAGGGACATCTGTATGGCCTACAAGAGATAATCTGAATGAACTAGTGAAGAAGGTATTAGAGAATGTGGGTAACTGCACTTTCTGCCTGGAATGTATATCCCTACCCTCTACCACAACTTTGCTCATACTTTTAACTTGGTTCAAAACCTTCTTACTCTGTCTTCTCATTAGCCATCCCTGATAAGCTATCCCCTACTCTGTGCTTCCAAGATGTGTGGTTCATGCCTCTGTTTTAGCACATGGCATTGCAATGATCTGTATATGTCTATCTCTTCCCACTCAGTGTATGTTCCCTAAGAGCAGAAAGGACATGAATTCTTCATTTGCAATTTGCAGCTGTTATTGGGCCTGGCGCATCATAAGAACTAACTAAATATTGAATAAGTTATCCAAGTCAGCCAAGTTCTGTGTTTTGGTGAAGTGGCTCAATGTTACCTGCTGGTCAGGAGGAAGAAGGTTGTAGGAAAACTCAGTTTAATGAACAAATAAATGACAAGCTCTTCATTATTCTGGGTGTTCTTTCATTGCTACTTAAATGTCAAAGAGTGAATCAAGTTCACATTGTTCTTGAGAATTTAAGGTAGAAAAAATTCCTGTGTATGCCAGGAATCTTATTTGCCTAATTTGAATGTAATATTTTGTACAGTAAACAGACTCCACAATTTTCCGAATATACTGGACCCTCCAGCTGCTGGTGGGGATTCTCTTATAACTGTGGTGCTCACTTTCAGGTTCTTCCTGTTTTTTAAAAGTGGAACTCACCTGAAGCCAGTTTTCACACTGCAGAGCTCATTTCTATGCAAAAGTGGATGATGTCTCCCATTAAATATTCCTAAGAGCATAAAAATTACTTTGAATGTATAATTTTAAGCCACTCAAACATAGTCACTAAAGGGGTGACACAAGAACAAGGATCACAGGAAAACATAGGTGAGAAGGGAAATGATAGGCATGTAAGGCTTTTCCCATCACCTCAGTACAGTCATGCTTTCATTTATCTTGCTTTTTAGTTTTAAAAAGTGGGTCAGATCCCTTAGGAAAAGCTAAATCTTTGCACAAAGATTAGGGATATTGAGAATCATTACTCTTCAAGAACACCAGGAAGATGCTGTTGCAAAAGGGGCAATAATACAGTTTACTAAATGGTATCTTAATCAACTAATGTACAAATCAGAGTTTATAATAATAACGGTTTAAATTTCAAAGTGACAGTCTTGTGCTAAAGGTAAAGTTTACACATCTAATTCGAAGTAGACACGTTAATGAAGAGACACAGCTCACACAGTGAACTCTCAGGCCTGTAGAATTCATGAGTTTGTAATTGTAAATATGTAGAGTTGGAGGTTTAGATACTGTCGATCCAGGGCAATTTTAGATTTAATTTAGGCAAAGGCATTATTCATTTAAAAATGATTTGAGACTGTTGACCTTTTTTGTTAAGCATAGTCACTGAAGAGAAGAGAGTGCATTCAGCTAATTTCACCTGCTGTGAGTTATGTAAATGCACACCCGAATGCAAAGGAATCTATGAATACTTTTAAATTCATACGTACCCAGTATATACATATAGATTGTCCTTTGTATTTGAAGGTGATGCTGCCATTATTGTCTCTGCTATTTTCTGTGTGTTCAGATCTGGCTGTTTGATTGGCAATTCCTACTGTGCACAGTCTACATATGTGTTAACTAACAACTGCAGCCATTGCCTTGAGGGCTTGATTGCTGGGTTGTTCAATATTTATTAAGCACCCAAGAAGTGTTAGGTGCGGCACTGAACAGTGTAAGACTGCTGCTGTCCTCTAGAAATTCTATCACAAGGTGACTAGTGGAATGTGTATAGTTTTTATTTTTTATGCAAGTTAACTGACACTATGCAGTTAGAAAAGGGAACACCATTCACCCGATGTTCTTCTTCAGTAGTGTCAAAGGTCAGGGGCTAGTGTCTTTCCCATTCACTTGGAAGTGTTCAGGTCAGAAGGCCATGTTAAAATAAATCTATTATAATGTTCTACTACTTGTGATGACCAAGGATGGATGATATTAAAATATGATATCATTAGGACAGAATAGGATGTGAAAACAAATCTGGGTCAGGAGAAATTTGCTTAAAATATGAAGAAAAAAATAATTCAGTAATATTTTCAAGGCTTGGTCAGAGTAAGCTTTTGGGTCAAATTGAGCAACCCTATCTTTGGCCACAGCTTATAGTGAATTCTCATTTAGTATTTCCACATTTTAATTATAGTATTTATGTTGATAATGACATTATATAAGGTAATAATGGAAAGTAGTAGACTCAAATGACAATATTTGTTTTTCAAGTTTGGATACACTGTTATATTTTTATTTGTTATTATTTTTTAATTATTTTATTGTTGTCCAAGTATAGCCATCTGCAATTACCCCCCATCTCTCCCCCTCCACCCTACTCATCCCCACCTCCCTCCCCTGATTCCACCCCCCCCTTGGTTTTTTCCATGTGTCCCTTATAGTTGTTCCTAAACCCTTCTCACCTTTCCCCCAATTATCCCCTCCCACCTCCTCTCTGGTTACTGTCAGATTGTTCTTAATTTCAATGTCTCTGGTTATATTTTGCTTGGTTGTTTGTTTTGTTGATTAGGTTCCTGTTAAAGGTGAGATCATACGGTATTTGTCTTTTACCACCTGGCTTATTTCACTTAGCGTAATGCCATCCAGTTCCATCCATGCTGTCACAAAGGGTAGGACCTCCTTCTTTCTTTCTGCTGTGTAGTATTCCATTGTGTAAATGTACCGTAGTTTTTTGATCCATTCATTTACTGATGGGCACCTAAGTTGCTTCCACTACTTGGCTGAATTGTAAATTGTACTGCTATGAACATTGGGGTGCATAGGTTCTTATGGATTGGTATTTCAATTTTTAAAGTATTTGACACCAATCATAGAGTTTTCTCTTAGTAACAATACATGTGTGTGTTGTTTGTTTTGTTGTGTTGGCTCTAACTCCTGGCAACCCTATGACTGAGTGATGGCCAGAATATTCTGTCCTCAATAGCCCTGCTCAACTCCTGTACTTAGTGACAATAGAATTTTAAAACAAGTGAAACCACAACTTATATTTTAGTCTTTTATCCGTCTTGAGTTTATTCTGGTGTATGGTGTAAGCTGGTGATCTAGTTTCATTTTTTTGCATGTACCTGTCCAATCTCCCAACACCATTTATTGAAGGGGCTATTTTTATGCCACTTTATCCTTCTGCTGCTTTTGCAAATAGTAATTCACCGTATAGAGATGGGTTTATTTCTGGGCTCTCTATTCTGTTCCATTGATATATTTGTCTATTCTTATGCCAGTACCAGACTGTTCTGATTACAGTGGCTTTATAATATAGTTTGATGTCCGGTACTGTGATCCCTCCTACTTTGTATCTCTTTCTAAAAATTGCTGCAGCTATGCAGGGTCATTTACGGTTCCACATAAATTTTTAAAATATTTGTTCTATATCTATGAAATATGTCATTGGTATTTTAATAGGGATTGCATTGAATTCATAGATTACTTTAAGTACTATGGACATTTTAGAGATGTTTATTCATCCAATTTATGAACACAGTATATGCTTCCATTTTTTGAGTCTTCCTTAATTTCTTTGTCCAGTGTTGTGTAGTTTTCTGATTACAGGCCTTTTACCTCCTTCGTTAAGCTTATCACTAGGTACTTTATTTTTCCTGTTGCTACAGTAAATGGGATTTCCCCCCCCTATTTTCTGTTTCTTTTTTAATTTATTTTTTAATTCTTCAAGTACAGTTTTCTGCCTTTTCCCCCCATCCCAGCTCAACCCCCCAGTACTCTCCACCTCCCTCCCACATCCCCTCCCCTGTTATTGTCCATGTGTCCTCTATAATTGCTCCTGCTAACCCTTCACCCTTTTTCCCTAAAATTCCCTCCCCTCTCCCCTCTAGCCACCATCAGCCCGCTCTCAATTTCAGTGTCTTTGGTTATATTTTGCTTGTTTGTTTGTTTTGATGATTAGGTTCCTGTTAAAGGTGAGATCATATGGTATTTGTCTTCTACCACCTGGCTTATTTCACTTAGCATAATGCTTTCCAGTTTCATCCATGCTGTCGCAAAGGGTAGAAGCTCCTTCTTTCTTTCTGCTGCATAGAATTCCATTGTGTAAATGTACCATAGTTTTTTGATCCATTCATTCACTGATGAGCACCTAGGTTGCGTCCAGCACTTGGCTATTGTAAATTGTGCTGCTATGAAAATTGGGGTGCATAGGTTCTTTTGATTGGTGTTTCAGTGTTCTTAGGATATAATCCTAGCAGTGGTATTGCTGGGACAAAAGGCAGCTCCATTTTTGGTTTTCTGAGGAGATTCCATATTGTTTTCCATAGTGGTTTCACCAGTCTGCAATCCCACCAACAGTGCACTATGGTTCCCTATAGGGATTGAATTGAATCTATAAATTGCTTTGGGTAGAATGGACATTTTGATGATGTTGATTCTTCCAATCCATGACACAGTATATATTTTCATTCGTTTGTGTCTTCCATCATTTCTTTCTTCAAGCCCTGGCTGATGTGGCTCAGTGGATTGAGCGCTGGCCTGCAAACCATGATTTCTTTCTTCAGTATCATGTAGTTTTCTGAGTAAGGTCTTTTACATCCTTGGTTAAGTTTATCCCTAGGTACTTTATTTTTCTTGTTGCTACAATAAATGGGATTTTTTCTAGTTTTTGTTTCTGATGGTTCATTGTCAGTGTACAAAAATGCCTTCTATTTCTGAATATTGACTTTGTATCCCACTGTTTTGCCAAATTCCATTATTAGGTCAAGTTGTGTTTGGGTGGAGCCTATAGGGTTTTCTATGTACATTATCATGTCATCTACAAACAGTGACAGTTTTACTTCTTCCGTTCCAATTTGTGTGGGGAAATATATTTGCTAATGACACCTTGGACATAGGTTTGATATCCAAAATATATAAAGAACTCAAATGACTCAATACCAGGAAGACAAACAATCCAATTAAAAAATGGGCAAAGGGTCTGAACAAACACTTTCCAGGGGGGACATACAGAGGCCCCAGAGACATATGAAAGAATGCTAAACATCACTAGTCATCAGAGTGATGCCAATTAAAACCACAGTGAGATACCACTTCATACCAATTAGAATGACCATCATTAATAAATCAACAAGCAAGTGCTGGTGAGGTTGTGAAGAAAAGGGAACCCTAGTGCACTGTTGGTGGGAATGCAGACGGGTGTAGCCACTGTAGAAAACAGTATGGAATTCCCTCAAAAAACTAAAGATGGAACAGCCTTTTGACTCAGTGATCCCACTGCTGGGATTATGCCCTAAGAATTCTGAACCACCAATTCAAAATAACCTATGCACATCAATGCTCATGACTCTATTATTTACAATAGCCAAGTGTTGGAAACAGCCTAAATGTCCATCAGCAAATGAGTGGATCAAAAAACTGTGGTACATTTACACAATGGAATACTATGCGGTAGAAAGAAAGAAAGAAAGAAAGATAGAAAGAAAGAAAGAAAGAAAGAAAGAAAGAAAGAAAGAAAGAAAGAAAGAAAGAAGGTCCTACCCTTCACAGCAGCATGGGTGGAACTGGAGAGTCTTTTGCTAAGTGAAATAAACCAGGCAGTGAAAGACAAATACATGTGATGTTAGGTATAAGTGGAACCTAATCAACAAAACAGAAAAGTGAGCAAAATAGAACCAGAGACATGGAAATAATGAACAAATTGACAGTGACCAGCGGGGAGGGGTGAGGGATAATGGGGGAAAGAAGGGAAAGTGTCTAGTCAAGGAACATGTATAAAGGACCCATGGACATGGACAACAGGATAGGAATTGATTGTTGGAGTGGCTGGTGGGCAGGGTGGGGGAGAGCAACGGTGAAAAATTGGGACAAATGTAATTAAATAACAATAAATTTGGATATATCAATATTAGAAAAATAAAGTATTCAAACTAACAAAAAATAAAACACGTCAAATCAGTAACTAATAAATAGGATAAATGTTTAAGAAATTGGTTGAAGTTTTATAAAGTGTTATTTACAATCAGTGTTAACCCAAGCATGTGAATGTTGAAAACAATAAATTATTCCAATGTAGAAATAAAACCACTATATTCTTAAATGTACTTCTTTAACTCAAACCTGAGAGCTTTTATCTTTGAGTTATTTACAAGTAAAATAGCCATCATATTGGGCTTTAAATTGGTTTTGTAGAAAACATGGTGAAAGATTTTGTTTATATTTAAAAATTATATAGTAATGTGTTGCATTTTTATTGCAATTACAGAAAAAACATTTAAATTTAAAGTTTTGAAATTTTTATTTTGATACATTTTACATGACAAAGATGTCATATACATCATCAAAATAACTTATTTTTACATTAAAACAATTTTAAGGCATTTAGTTCAAAATATCAAGTTCTGATAGAGTGCTAATGCAATGCTTTTTCTTTAGTCATAATTATAACAAAGTGAATGTTACACAAAGAAGAGTTGGTCAGGACATGAATAATAATAATGTGTATTGACAGCCAACCTGCTGTCTTTTGATGATTTTAATTTTCTGGGATTTAAGTACAGAAATGTAAAAATGCCAACGCCCACTTTGCTGCTACTCATCTAATAGCTTCTTATCTAACAGGAGAGATATGCATTAATTCTTTTAACTGAGTTAAACATTATCCACACTTTAGTATAATTATCGGGCCATAACTTATCCTGTAACTATGTGGGCAAAGTTAATAAAAAGTCAACTGCAAGTTTGCAGAAAATTGAGAAACCAATTAGAACTTTGATATATGAGCTGGAGAGCTCCAAGGTAAAATTGAAGAAAGTGAGGGTGGCAGGAGGAAGAGGGGTGACATGAGGGGGTGTGAATCAGCACAGGAGAAAATGGGTATGGATAGACTGGTAAAAAACAGTATGCTGAAAATTTGAATAGAGAATTAAATCTATCACTTAAAATGTTTTTTCTGCAGATGTATATGGGTTCTGTGTCTATGTGAATAATATTGCAATACATTATTGTTTTCAGGTAAGACTATTTTTGGTTTTTGCCTCATTTTGTGTTCATGATTCTTTTCAACCAACAATCATGAATGCAAGAATCAGTCTTAGTTCAAAGAGACATGGGGATGTCCACATTAGAAATCTATTGGTGAGAATAATGTATTTTTTCTCTCTCCTTTTCTTTCTTTTACCAATAAAAGATTTGATCAATATGCAATGCCTTTAATGAAGTAACCAAAAAGGTCATGGGCCCTGATTCTAGTAATTATTTATTTATTTATTTTTAATATATTTTATTGATTATACTATTACAGTTGTCCCATTTTTCCCCCTTTCTTCCCCTCCGCCCCCATAACCCCCCATTCCCCGCCCTTTAGTTTTTGTCCATAGGTCATACACATAAGTTCTTTGGCTTCTACATTTCCTATACTATTCTTAACCTCCCCCTGTCTGTTTTCTACCTACCATTTATGCTACTTATTCTCTGCACCTTTTCCCCCTTTCTCCCCCTACCACTCCCCTGTTGATATCCCTCCATACCTTATATAAATCCCTTTAACATTTTATACAATAAAGCCTGGATGGTGATGAACTCCTTGAACTTGACCTTATCTGAGAAGCACTTTATCTGCCCTTCCATTCTAAATGAGAGTTTAGCTGGATAGAGTATTCTTGGATGTAGGTCCTTGCCTTTCATGACCTGGAACACTTCTCTCCAGCCCCTTCTTGCCTGAAAGGTCTCTTTTGAGAAATCAGCTGACAGTCTTATGGGAATTCCTTTGTAGGTAATTGTCTCCTTTTCTCTTGCTGCTTCTAGGATTCTCTCCTTATTTTTAATTTTGGGTAATGTAATTATGATGTGTCTTGGTGTGTTCCTCTTTAGGTCCAACTTCTTTGGGACTCTCTGAGCTTTCTGGACTTCCTGAAAGTCTATTTCCTTCACCAGCTTTGGGAAGTTCTCCATCATTATTTCTTCAAATAAGTTTTCAATTCCTTGGTCTTCCTCTTCTCCTTCTGGCACCCGTATGACTTGGATGTTGAGACATTTAAAGATGACCTGGAGGTTCCTAAACCTCTCCTCAGTTTTTTTTTTTAAGATTTTATTTATTTATTTTCAGAGAGAGGAGAAGGGAGGGAGAAAGAGCAATGTATGGTTGCCTCTCACATGGTCCTCATTGGGGACCTGGCCCGCAACCCAGGCATGTGCCCCACCTGGGAATTGAACCAGGACCCTCTGGTTCTCAGCCCGCGCACAATCTACTGAGCTACACCAACCAGGCTCTCCTCAGTTTTTTGAATTATTGTTTCCTCATTCTTTTCTAGTTGGATGTTTTTTTTCTTTCTGCTGGTCCACTCCGTTGATTTGAGTCCCAGTTTCCTTCTCCTCCCTATTGGTTCCCTGCAGATTTCTCCTTATTTTCTTTATATTATCCTTCACTTGTTCAACTAATTTCAACCATTTTTCTTCCAATCCTGTGAGCATCCTGATTATCAGTGTTTTGAATTGTGCATCTGATAGGTTGGCTATCTCTTTGTCGCTTAGTTGTGTTTTTTCTGGAACTTTGAGCTGTTCTTTCATTTGGGCCATTTTTTTTCCCTCAGTGTGCCTGTTACTTTAAGAGGAGGAGCCTTAGGTGTTCACCAGGGCGGGGAAACTCACCTTGTTGTGTTGTGATGCAGCCTGTGGGGGCAGGTCCTGAGAGAACAGTGGTGCTTGCTCTGCTCTCAGCACTTACACTGCTACCCACAAGCAAGTTGGGCCCTTTTGGGCTGGCTCTGGGGTTGGTGGACAGGCCTGCACAGTTCCAAGTCCCAGTGGGTCTCCCCAATGAACTCTCCTGTGAGTCTGGGAATTCTTCCTGCTGCTGCCTAAACCCCTACAGGTGTTTTCAATCCATGGTTTGAGGTTTTATTTCCCCACATTGATGGGTTGTGCAGTCTACTCTGCTCCCTGCTTTTTCTCCTGGTTTGTCTGCGCTCGAATGCGGATCCGCCCGGTCCACCAGTCTCGGCCCCGCTGGGTCTGGGTGGGCCGGGCACTGGCTGTGTTTTGGTCAGGCACACCCGCCGAGTCTCTCTAGGCAGCTGTAGCGTTGCTGGTACCACTCCACAAACCGTGGTCTCACTGCGTTCTCTCCACCCCGCTCGTTGCACACTCTCTCCGCCTGGCTCCGCCTGCTTACCAGACTGGATGAATGTGTCTTCTTTAACTCCTTGGTTGTCGGACTTCCTCTCAGTTCGATTTTCTGACAGATCTGGCTGTTTTTGTTTATTTAAATTGCGGTTTTTCCTCGTTTGGTTGTGTGAGGAGGCACGGCATGTCTACCTACACCTCCATCTTGCCGGAAGTCCCCTGATTCTAGTAATTATTTAAGCATTATTTCTATTAAGCCTATTTCTTGGTTGTGAGGAAATAGATTATATGCACTTTTCAAGCATACATGGGCAATAAATGAAGAAACCAGAGCTAGAACACAGGAACCCACATCTTTTAATTATTAGTATGGAGAGATTTTGCCGTCACTCAGCCTTCCTTTGAATTGAGTTCTTTAAAAATAGGAATGCTTGTCTAGATATGTTTATTACTGGTCTTACCCAAGAAATTGAAACATACTTAGTTCAGGATTCAATAATTTTGTTTTGTGTTTACCTTTCTATCAAGAAGAAAAAAAAGTGAAGATACTGAAGCTTAAGTCTCTAATATACCTTTTATAGTTTAATGTGCTTTAAAATGATAATTCCATTACAATGGTATACATGAAGAAGCTGAATGAAAAATAGAGAAAAAACAGCTATTAGCATCATGAAGATGAATGTTTTAAAACTGTGATGAACATTGCTGGGAATTGTTGGTCTCATTTTAGTAACAACAGCCAGGGTGGAACAGATGGGGGTGGGTTGAGGGGTGGGGAGTAGGTGTCTGCACATTCCTCAATTCCACAAGAGCAAGTGGGTTTTCATTCTTTTAATATGGTGGAGCCTTCCTGGTCTTATCTTTTGAAGAAAGAGTAGTGGGGCTAAAAAATTGCTGCAAAGTATTTAGATACATTTTTGCAAGTTTCTGCATAGTCCAAGTTGAACCAATACATCATATAGTGTGTCTAGGAGTTAAATATAGTTAAACTTTTCATGGGCTCTGTTTTGCAAAAAAAGAAAACATTGGCACTGAGAAATAGTCTCATGAAGAATCAGAGGCCCAGCTGAACATGATTTTCAAGGCCAGGCATTTCTAGCTTAATGCTCTATCCCACAGATAACACTACCTCTTTGATTCACAGTTGTTTATATTTGCTTTAACAACAGTTTTCATTAATGCCTCCTAAATGATTGAAATATAGTTTTTAAACTCTGAATTGTTACTACTGCATTGTTACCTTTGTCTTTATTAGTTAAACAATCTTTTTTGTGTGTATTTACTCTGTTAAGTGCTAATGTAAATAACAGCTTTTATTTAGCATATTTTTGCTGACTGTTTTTACACTTTTTTTGCTACCTCTAGCCTAACCACATTTGTCTCATTCTTCCTCAAATCTTCAAATTCTAAATTAAATGAGGTTAGAATCTATTCTAGAAGGAATGGCTCATCAGTGTTCCTCTTTTTTCAATTCTAATTTAAGGCAGTCAACTCCCGTGAACTGATACTTTCTCTAATTTCACCCCTGCAGCACAAATGCTTTGCAGCTTACACAGGAATAATTTCAATATAATTAAAGCGATCTAATACTTCAATTGTTTGCTGAGAGACTAAGTGTACTCTCTTTAGACACTCATCAGTTTAACTTTTACATAATATCAAAGAAAAATATGTCATCTTTATAATCTCATGCCTGATAAAGAATAGTTTCTTTTCGTTCTTGGTATAATCATTTAAATATTTTTTCTCCTGCACTTTCTGTTGCTTTTTTAAAATTGCACTTCTGTTAATAAACTCTATCATTCTAAGAAAAGTCCCAATCTCTTCAAGGCTTTTGCTTCTCTAAAGGAATAGCTATTAAAGAAACATTCCCTGCCTTCTTTGTAGTATAGGATTCTCAGGAAGTGAAGGGGGCTTCAACCTTACCAACTCCCTCCATTTGGGTTACTGAGGGTGAGAGTCCCCATCCCTTGCAAGTGAAAGCTCTCTCACATGCCAAGTACTGGACTGGAGGTGTTTGTTCAGTTGATTCCACTTACTTGTGATCCCAGAAAAGTAAGTGTCTGATTATGAACACCCAGTTGTTACACTCTTCTGATTTGGGCATAAACTTTGGTGCTCATTCTTGGGGCCAATGGTCACTAGAGAAAAATAACCTTCGTCTGCTGTATTGATAACAAGACTTTTAGGTAATTTCAGTTCCAGAGTAACTGAAAGTTTCTGAAAATACAACTACCTCATTTTCTGGAATAACATAAAGAAAAAGTTACCAGATTATTAATCTAAAGTGATAGCTACAAAGAGCAAAGGTAAACCAAAGTGGAAGTGGAAAAGATGATTGTTTACCCTTTTCACCAGAAAATTCACACAGGAACCACTGGAGGTCTGATTTCCCAGCTACCCCTGAGGGCCACCACCTTGGATCACACATAGGCTATCTCAAAAAGGAAGAGTGCTTGGTTATTTACTGGCTTCTCCCACTTTCTCCTAAGCCACCCTATGAACACCCAGGCTTTCTGTCCTTGAACAGTTGCCATTAAGGACAGGACAACACCCGATCCCTAATCAGAGCTTTATTGGTATTTCTCTTCTTCTTCAGCACTTGTCATTTATACATTTACTCACAAGAACAGTTAAAAATGTGAAAAACAGATGTTGTTGAGCTCACCAAAGTGTGCATTTTTCTTTAGTTGAATCTCACCTAACTTCAAATGGGAACAAGATGTTTTTTCTCCTGTGATGTTCTTCTAGTGCTAAATTCTTTTTTTTTAATTTTTAAATATATTTTATTGATTATGCTATTACATTTGTCCCATTTCCCCCCTTTATTGCCCTATGCCCCGCACACCCCTTCTGACACACATTCCCCGCTTTAGTTCGTGTCCATGGGTCATACATATAAGTTCTTTGGCTTCTACATTTCCTATACTATTCTTTTTTTAAATTTTATTTTAAATATTACTTTATTGTTTTTCAATTACAGTTGTCTGCATTCTCTCCCGTCCCCTCAGCCCCATGCCCTCCAACCCTACCTCCCTTCCCTGCCTCCCTCCTCCCCCTTTGTTCTATCCATGTGTCCCCTATAGTGGTTCCTGAAGACCCTTCTCCCCATTGTCTGCTCCCCACTCCCCCATGGCTATTGTCAGACTGTTCTTAATTTCAATGTCTCTGGTTATGTTTTGCTTGCTTTTTTCTTTTGTTGATAATGTTCCAGTTAAAGGTGAGATCATGTGGTATTTGTCCCTCACCTCACCACCTGGCTTACTTCACTTAGCCTAATGCTCTCCAGTTCCATCCATGCTGTTGCAAAGGGTATAAGCTCCTTCTTCCTCTCTGCTGTATAGAATTCCACTGTGTAAATGTACCATAGTTTCTTGATCCACTCATTTGTAGTTAGGCACTTAGGTTATTTCCAGCACTTGGCTATTGTGAATTGTGCTGCTATGAACATTGGGGTGCATAGGTTCTTTTGAATTGGTGTTTCGGAGCTCTTAGAAAATAATCCCAGCGGTGAAATTTTTGGGTCGAAAGGCAGTTCCATTTTTAGTTTTCTGAGGAAATTCCATACTGTTTTCCACAGTGGCAGCACCAGTCTGCATTCCCATCAACAGTGCAGTAGGGTTCCCTTTTCTCCACATCCCCTCCAACAGTTATCTGTTGCTTTGTTGATGATGGCCATTCTGACTGGTGTGAGGTGGTATCTCAGTGTGGTTTTAATTTACATCTCTCTGATGGCTAATGATGTTGAGCATCATTTCATATGTTTGGGCCCTCCGTATGTCCTCTTGAGAAGTGTCTGTTCATGTCTTTTGTCCATTTTTTATTGGGTTTTTTGTCTTCCTGGAGTGGAGTTGTATGAGTTCTTTATATATTTTGGAGATCAAACCCTTGTCCGAGGTATCATTGGCAAATATGTTTTCTCATACTGTTGGTTCTCTTTTTATTTTAATACTGTTTTCTTTAGCGCCACAGAAGCTCTTTATTTTGATAAGGTCCCATTTGTTTATTCTTTCCTTTATGTCCCTTGCTCTAGGGGACATATCCTTGAAGATGTTGCTGCATGGAATATCTGAGATTTTCCTACTGATGTTTTCCTCTAGGACTTGTATGGTGTCATGACTTATATTTAAGTCTTTTATCCACTTTGAATTTATTTTTGTGTATGGTGTAAGTTGGTGCTTGAGTTTCATTTTTTTGCATGTGGCCATCCAGATTTCCCACCACCATTTGTTGAAGAGACTATTTTTATTCCATTTCATGCTTCTACCCCCTTTGTCCAAGATTAATTGCCCACAGAGACCTGGGTTTATTTCTGGGTTCTTTATTCTGTTCTGTTGGTCTATCTGTCTGTTTTTATGCCAGTACCAAACTGTTTTGATTACAGTGGCCTTGTAATATAGTTTGATATCAGGAATTGTGATCCTTCCTGCTTTGCTCTTCTTTCTCAAAATCACAGCTGATATTCAGGGTCATTTATGGTTCCATATAAATTTTTGTAGTGTTTGTTCTATATCCGTGAAATATGCCATTGGAACTTTGATAGGGATTGCATTGAATCTATATATTGCTTTGGGCAGTATGGACATTTTGATGATGTTGATTCTTCTGATCCATGAGCATGGTATATGTTTCCATTTGTTTGTGTCTTCCATGATTTCTCTCTTCAGTGTTGTGTAGTTTTCTGAGTACAGGTCTTTTACCTCCCTGGTTAGGTTTATTCCCAGGTATTTTATTTATTTTTTTGTTGCTATATCAACTAGGATTTTTTTCCTGATTTCTGCTTCTGCTGTTTCACTGTTGGTCTACAAAAATGCCTTTGATTTCTGAATATTGACTTACATCCCGCTGCTTTTCTAAATTCAATTATTAGGCCAAGCAGTTTTTTGGCAGAGTCTATAGCATTTTCTAAGTATACTATCAAGTCATCCGCAAACAATGACACTTTTGTTTCCTCCTTTCCAATTTGGATGCCTTTTATTTCCTTTTCTTGTCTGATTGCTGTGGCTAAAACTTCCAGTACTATGTTGAATAGAAGTGGTGATAGTGGACAACCTTGTCTTGTTCCTGATCGTAGTGGGGAAGATTTTAGTGTTTTGTCCATTGAGTATAATGTTGGCTGTAGGTTTCTTATATATGGCCTTTATTATGTTGAGGAATGCTCCTTCTATTCCCACTTTGCTAAGTGTTTTTATCATAAATGGATGCTGTACCTTATCGAATACTTTTTCTGCATCTATTGATATGATCATGTGGTTTTTGTCTTTGCTTTTATTTATGTGATATATTATGTTGATTGTTTTGCGAATATTGTACCATCCTTGCATCCCTGGGATGAATCTGACTTGGTCATGGTGTATGATCTTATTAACGTATTGCTAGATGTGGTTTGCTAATATTTTGTTGAAGATTTTAGCGTCAATGTTCATCAGTGATATTGGCCTATAGTTTTCTTTCTTTGTTGTGTCTTTATCTGTTTTTCGGATTGGATGATGCTGGCTTCATAAAAAGAGTTTGGGAGTCTTCCATCATATTGGATTTTTTGGAATAGTCTGTGAAGGATAGGGGTTAGTTCCTCCTTGAATGCTTTGTAGAATTCTCCTGTGAAACCATCTGGTCCAGGGCTTTTGTGTGTCGGGAGTTTCTTCATTACTGCTTCAATTTCATCCACTGTTATTGGTCAGTTCAGGCTTTCTGCTTCTTCTTTATTGAGTTTTGGAAGATTATATTTTTCTAAAAATTTGTCCATTTCTCCTAGGTTTTCATATTTCTTGGCATACAGTTCTTCATAGTAGTGTCTTACGATCCTTAGTATTTCTGTGGTGTCCATTGTAATATCTCCTCTTTCCTTTCTGATTGAGTTTATTTGGGTCCTCTCTTTTTTTCTTGATGAGCCTGCTTAAAGGCTTGCCAATTTTCTTTATCTTTTCAAGGAACTATTTCCTGGATTCATTGATCCTTAGAATTGTGCTTTTAGTCTCTATGTCATTTAATTCTGCTCTTATCTTGGCTATTTCTTTCCTTCTACTTGCCCTGGGTTGTCTTTGCTGTTGTTCCTCGAGTTCTTGTAGGCATAGGGTTAGGTTGTTTGTGTGAACTTTTTCTATTTTTTTAGGTAGGCTTATATCACTATGAACTTCCCTCTCAGGACTGCCTTCACTGTGTCCCATAAGTATTGGGTTGTTGTAAGTTCATTTTCATTTGTTTTAAGGAACTTTTTGATTTCTTCCCTAATCTCGTCCTTGACCCATTCATTGTTTATTAGCATGCTATTCAATCTCCATGATTTTGAGTGTTTTGGGTTTTTTTCCTTTGGGTTGGTTTCTAATTTCTGTCCCTTGTGGTCAGAGAAAATACTTGATATGATTTCAATTTTCTTGAATTTGTTTAGGCTTGTTTTGTGTCCTATCATGTGGTCTATCTTTGAAAATATTCCATGCGCATTTGAATAGAATGTGTATTTAGCTTCTTTGGGGTGAAAGGCTCTACATATATCAGTTAAGTCCATTTCTTCTAGGGCATTGTTCAGTGCCACAATGTCTTTGCTGATCTTTTGTTTGGAGGATCTGTCCATTTTTGACAGTGGGGTGTTGAAGTCCCCTACTATAATTGTGTTGCTGTCAATATCTTTCTTGAAGTTCTCCAAGATTTTCTTTATGTATTTGGGTGCTCCTATGTTGGGTGCATATATATTTACAATGTTTATGTCTTTTGGTGGATTCTTCCCTTGAGTATTATGAAGTATCCTTCTGGGTCTCTCTTTATGGCCCTTTTTTTGAAGTTTATTTTGTCTGATATGAGTATTACTACCTTAGCTCCTTTTTCCTGTCCATTTGCTTAGAAAATTGTTTCCAGCCCTTCACTTTCAGTCTGTGTAGGTCTTTTGTCCTGAAGTGGGTCTCTTGTAGGCAGCATATGTATGGGTCATGCTTTCTTACCCATTTTGCTATTCTATGTCTTTTGATTGGAGCATTTAATCCATTTATGTTTAAGGTTATTATTGATAGGTACTTATCAATTGCCATTTTTTTTGTACCTGTGTTCCTGTCTCTCTCTCTTTCCCTTCCTTTCCTTAAATCAGTCCCTTTAGCATCTCTTGCGGAGCTGGTTTGGTGGATGTGTATTCTTTTAGACTTCTTTTGTCTGGGAAGCTTCTTATTTGGTGATCTATCTTGATTGAGAGCCTTGCTGGGTAGAGTAGTCTTGGTTTCAGGCCTCTGGTTCTCATTACTTGGAATATTTCTTGTCATTCTCTTCTGGTTTGGAGTGTTTCCAATGAGAAGTCAGCTGCTAATCTTATCGTGGCTTCTTGTATGTTACTTCCAGTTTCTCCCTGGCTGCCTTTAAGATTCTCTCTTTATCTTGGAATTTTGCCATTTTAATTATGATGTGTCTTGAAGTGGGCCTGTTAGGGTTCCTTTTGATTGGGACTCTCTGTGTTTCCTGGATTTGTGTGACTTTTTCTCTCATCAGATTAGGGAAGTTTTCCATCATTACTTTTTCTAACAGGTTTTCTATCCCTTGTTCCTCTTCTTCTCCTTCTGGTATCCCTATTATACGAATAATATTACATTTCATGTTGTCCTGCATTTCCCTTAATATCTCTTCATTCTTTCTAGTCTCTTTTCCTGTTCTTGCTCTTTTTGGGTGTTTTTTCTACCTTGTCTTCCAGCTCGCTGATGTAGTCCTCTGGTTCATTGAACCTGCTTTTGATTCCTTCTATTGTGTTCTTCAGTTCAGATATTGTATTCTTCATTTTCGCATGGCCCTTTTGGATAGTTTCTATTTCCTTTTTCAGGTTGACATAGTTTGCAGTGAGTTCATTATAGTTTCCCTGTAGTTTCTGGTAATTTTCTGTGAGCTCATCTAGCTTCTCGAGCTTCTTGAGCTTCCTGATAACCAATTCTTTGAACTCAATATCTGATAGTTGGCTTGCCTCTGATTCATTTATCATTCTTTCTAGGGCTTCCTTTATTACTTTCATTTGGGGATTGTTTCTTTGTCTTCCCATTGTTTGTGAGACTCTTTTGCTATCTTGTTTCTTAAATTGATCTGTTCTGATTCCCTGGTTTTATGGTATAAGCTTCTATGGTAGAATACCTGTGAAATTCAGTTGTGTAGTCTCCTTTATCTCCTTAGCTCACTGGTTGTGGACTGTCGTTTATGTTGGCTCTGTGTATGTCTTTGGGATTTGGTTGTTATTGTGTCTTTCTTTTCTGGGTCCTTTCCTCCAACTACTTAACTGAGGGTCACTCCATCCATCACACCTTGTATTCTGTTGTGCGAGTATGGCCAGGTTGTGTGGAAGCTGATTCTTCTGTGTGAACAAGGTTTTGAGACTTCTCTCTCACTCTTATTCAGTTGTTTGTTGTGGGTTATTTCTCCACCAGTTGGTGTATTATCCGTTCCATCCTGGATTGAGTTTAGGGTGGGTACTACTTCCTCCTTCACCTTCTTCCGTTGTTTTGTGTTGGTGGTTCCTTTGTTGGTGGATTTCCTCTTTCAGCAGGTGTACTGGTGTTCACTGGTCTCACCTTGCAAGTTCTCTGGAGTAGCGAAGTCAATTTTGTGTCACTGTCTCTGCTTTTTGGTCTGACCCTTGTCTGTGTCTAACTCTGGTCTCTTCACAGCTCCAGGTTTTAATTTCTCACCTGTGGATAAAGAAGGGAGGGGGGGAAAAAGGAGTGAAGGAAGGGAGAAAGAATAGTATAAAGAAAGGAAGGAAGGAATTAAAAATAAAAAAAAATAAGAAGGGAAGAAAGGAAGGATGAATTAAAAGAATAGAAAACAGTTTTTTCTATTTTTTATAAATTAAGACAAAAATTAAAAAGAAAGAAAGAAATAAAAAGAGGAGAAGACTAGGAATACTAAAGGAAAGGAAGGAAGAAGGAATTAAAAAAATAAAGAAGGACAGATAGGAAGAATGGTGGGGAAAAAAACCCAAAAAACAACACAAACTTCTGCTGGCTGGCTTTAAAAGTGTCTGGCCAGGCCTGTTCTTTTGGTCTTCCTGTCTGTGTCAGGCTGGGAAGATATGAGTTTTGCTTTTCTCCCTTCCTGCGATGCATTCTTTGCTGTTGTTCAGCCTCCAGCCCAGTTGCTAGGGGTTCTCAGCACCCTTTTTGGGTGGTTTGGCCTCCACACTGAGTCAAGAGTTTGTGAGAACTGTTGCTCCCCTCAGTAGGGCTCTTCTGCCTTTCTCTTTAAGAGCCAGCTGCTGGACTCCGTGCACAGGGGCTGGGTTGCCAGTGCTTTGTCCCTGGCCGTCCAGGCGTGAGCTCCGTGTACCTGTGTTCACTGTCCCCTTTTTGTCCCTGGATTTGGCATCTGTGAGCCGCGGGCCTGGGTGCCCGGTTGTGCACCATCCCTGGTATATTTGAAGTGGGCACGTGTGTCCGGTGGATCACCGGGTGCACACAATCCCTAATTCCCCTTGATTGGCTTCGCAAGGTGCGCCTGGCCCTGGAGCTGCTGGTTGCAAGTTGTTCCCAGTTCTTCTGGAGTGGGCAGCGACAGGCCTCAGGTCACCAGGTTAGTAGAATCTCCAGTTCTCCTTGCTGGGAGCTCCAGCCACCACCGGCCAATCCCCGGGTGTGCACAGACTTCAGGACTGTTGGGGACAGGGCCTCTCCAAATAGCTGTGGAGTGCCTATTTTTTTTCCTATTTTTCTTTCTGAAAAATTCTTCCTATTTACGTCCGCCAGTCCAAACAAGCATCTGGCCACTCACACATCCCAATCTGGCTCCCTCCCAAGAATCTTACATCAGACCCGGGTCTGGGTCTGCAACCCGCCCTGCTCCCCAGCTTGTCCCTAGGGACCTTTTCGTTCTGAAGCACTCTCCTTACCATCCGATCGTTCAATTTCCCCTGTAATCTTGTTCACCAATCTTCATATATACTGGAATATTGTTGGGTGTTCACTCTGTTCCTCAGATAATCGGCTAGGTGTTTCACCAGTGGGCAGGAGGAAGTGGACTCTGCTCCCGCCTATCTCGCCACCGTTTTCCCTCTCTTACTTCTACTGCTAATTTCTAATTCCTACAATTTTTCCAGGTCACAGTTCAATGGTATTAAAAGACATAAAATTCTCAGGAAACAATATTTATAGGAGGAAAAGATCTTCCTTTCAGGAAGGAGCAGAGCCGTTCGGAATGAATGCTTATTCCTTAAGAACCATTTAGACCTCTTTGGAAAAAAAATAACAATAGAAACAGAATTGTATAGCAAAAAAAAAAAATCAGTGATTGTTTATCTTTTTTTCTCTGAAACTCATTTTCTGATAACTGCTATACAGTGTAATTTGATGGGTACTATCAACCTTTACGTTTCTTTCCTGCTGGTTGCAGTTTTTCATGTAGTCATTCTGATCTTCCTATTATTTGTAGGTTTGATAGCAAAGGAGATATATTGTCTCCAAAACATGAACATTTTAGAGAAAGCACCCTAGGGTGCTCTTTCTTATTGTCTAATTTAGTGACAGCATAGGAATTCAAATATAATATAATAATCTAAGAAATAATAGGAATGACCACAAAAGAATATTCAAGAACTTATTATAATAGCAATTGTTTGTTAAATACCATGTGCAGATTCTGTGTTAGATTCATTCATTCAACAAATATAATTGAAAATATACTATTCTCCAGGAATTATTATAAACTCTTAGGACATGACAGTGAAAAAATAGACAAAATTCCCTGCTAGCATAGTGTGGTAAACAGCCTCTTTGATGGCCCCCAATGGTCTCCACTTCCTGGTATTCACCTCCTCATGTAACACCCTTCCCTTGAGTGTGGGCTGGATCTAGTGATTTACTTGCAAAAGAACATGACAAAAGTGTCACTTCAAAGATTAGGTACAAACATAATGTGATTTCCTTTTGGTAGTTTTCTATCTTTTGCTTGATCTTTCTTAAGAAAGCCAGTTGTTATATTTTAAGTTGCTTTATGAAAAGGTATATATCGTGAAACTGAGGGAAGCCTCTGACCAACAGCCAGCAAAGCACTGAGGACTCCTGTCCAACAGTCCACAGGGAACAGAACCCTGCTACCAACTGTGTGAGTGAACTTGGAAATGTATTCTTCCTGGACCTTCAGATGAGGCCACCATCACAGCTGTAAGTTTAAATGAAATCTTACAAGAGGCTTTGAACCACAGGTACCTAGCTAAGCTATGACAGGAATCCTGACCCACAGACAGTATGTTTTGGGGTAATTTGATATGGTTAATTGTCGCAAATTCTAGCCAGCAGGATTCATATGCCATGGCAGTGTGTAAATAATTTTACATGTAATACACTGGACTAGAAAATTCTGAGACCACGTATCCCCTGCATTATCATCTTGGAGAGGCCCTGAGCCCCGTGTTGAAGGGCTTTTTATTGCTGTTTCTCGGGCACTTTACATCTGAATGGTCTTCATTAACTATGCATTGATTGTAGATTTTCATTAGGTGGTAGATGCCCAAGATAGCGCATCAAGGGGATAGATATGCAAATGGAAAGGCAATAGGCTTGGGCTGAACTCACTGGTTTGAGGAAGCTAGGCATGCATTAGCATAAGTTCTTTTGATTCAGGGAGAGAGAGGTTTTAGCAAGAGCAAGTTTTAAATCTAAGAAACATGCCATCCTGATTTACCCACAGGAAAGTCCACTGTCACACACGTGGGTCCTGCTTGCTAGCCTATGTTCAATGAGAGTCTTTGCTGCCTTAGATGTGAAACATTAGAGCTACAATTCCCATGGTGGGATGCATGAATTTCCTTTAGTTAATTAAAGAGAGAGTTAGATGAGAGACAGGTACAGAAGAGAGATGGGTAGTACTGGAAGGGTAAGCATGGTCATAAAAGGACTCAATCAGTATTAAACGTTTAAGCAAACACCTAAGGAACTTAGAGAATAATAATCAAGACATCAGGGGGAAAAGTTTCAGGACAATGAAAGAGCAAGATCAGACATCCTAAGACAGAATTCTGTAAGATTAAAGAACGTAAGGATGCCAGTGTGCCTAAATAGTAACTTGTAAGAGAGAGAAATGATCAAGAAATGAGATCATAAAAACAAGGAGAAGGGGTGTGTATGTCTTTTCTTTTTTTAATTTTTTGAGGAAAGTGGTAGGTAGAAATTTCAGATCTTGTGGGTCATTGTAAAGACTCTAGACTTTTATAAAGGCAAGATTGGAACTGTTTTTATAATTTTTAGTAAAAATTATACCACATGGGGAAGCCAATCAGAGGTCTAGTCATGCAGAGAGGTGCAGTGCATATCAAATATAATTTTTAAGTATTTTTATTGATTATGTCATTATAGTTTTCCCAACATTTTCCCCTTTATCCCCTCTCTGCCCTGCACCCCTCCAACCCTGCAGCATTCCTCCCCCCTTAGTTCATGTCCATGGGTTGTACATATAAGTTCTTTGAGTCCTCTGTTTCCTATACCATTTTTTATCTCTTGCCGTCTATTTTATGCATACTAATTATGCTTCTTCTTCCCTGTACCTTTTCCTCCCTTCCCCCTCCCCACTGAAATCCCTCCATATGATGTCTATTTCTCTGATTCTGTTCCTGTTCTAGTTGTTTGCTTAGTTTTTGTTTTCATTGTTTTTCTTTTCTTTTAGGTTCATTTGTTGATAGTTGTGAGTTTGTTGTCATCTTATTGTTCATATTTTTGACCTTCTTTTTCTTAGATAAGTCCCTTTAACATTTCATATAATAATGACTTGGTGATGATGAACTCCTTTAATTTGATCTTTTCTGGGAAGCACTTTATTTGCCCCTCCATTCTAAATGATAGCTTTGCTAGATATAGTCATCTTGGATGTGGATCCTTGCCTTTCATGACTTCAAATACTTCTTTCCAGCCCCTTCTTGCTTGTAAGGTTTCTTTTGAGAAATCAGCTGATAGTCTTATGAGCACTCCTTTGTAGGTAACTCTCTCCCTTCCTCTTGCTGCTTTTAGGATTCTCTCTTTATCTTTAATCTTGGGTAACTTAATGATGATGTGCTTTGGTGTGTTCCTCTTTGAGTCCAACTTCTTTGGGACTTCTGAGCTTCCTGGACTTCCTGGAAGTCTATTTCCTTTGCCAGATTGGGGAAGTTTTCCTTCATTATTTGTTCAAATATGTTTTCAATTTCTTGCTTCTGGCACCTTGTTCTTCTCCTTCTGGCACCATTATAATTTGGATATTGGAACATTTCAGGTTGTCCCAGAGAATCCTTAGCTTCTTCATTTTTTGGAAGTCTTGTTTCTTCATTCTGTTCTGGTTGGATATTTATTTCTTCCTTTTGTTCCAAATCATTGCTTTGAGTCCTGGTTTCCTTCCTGTCACTGTTGGTTCCCTGAATGTTTTGCTTTATTTCATTTTGGGTATCTTTCATTTTTCAACCAAGCTCAATCAGTTCTGTGAGCATTTTGATTACCAGGGCTTTAAATTCTCCATCAGATAGGTTGGCTATCTCCTTGTCGCTTAGCTATCTTTTTGAAGTTTTGCTCCATTCTTTCATTTGGGCCATATTTCTTTGTCTGAGTGCACTGGTCTGGTTGCTCTGGTTGACTTTTTGTTTAATTCCTTGGTTGTTGGAGTTACATGCAGTTTGATTTTCTGGTACTTCTGGTTGTTTACTGATTTTAGATTGGTTGTTATCCTCCTTTTGGTTGTGCAAGGAAGTGAAGGGTTTCTACCTACACCTCCATCTTGGCTGGAACTCGAAATATAATTTAATTTACTCCTTAGAACAACTGTGACAAGCAGATATCACTAACAATCCTTTAATGGTAAGGACATAACTCAGAACAGTGAAGTGACATGCCCAAGGCCATGCAGCTTATTACACAAATAATCAGAATTTGAACTCATGTACTTCTGTCTCCAAATTGGAATCTTTATTCCAGGGTAATATTCAGCATTATCTGCCCCTCCCCAAAATGTAGAACACTGAAAGATATACAAACTTAAAAAAAAAGGGGAAAAGACAAGTGAGAAATAGGCTGACATGAATGAAGGGAGGGGGATTACCTAATTATTCCATGTAGTAGAAGTCAGACAAGAAGTAGCAGTTCAACCTCTTTACAGCCAGAAACATTATATCTGAAGGGAACAGTATATGCTAGGTGACTTTCCTGAAATCACTGAAGTCAAGAGGAGACAGAAATAGAACTCACTTCCCTGAACTCTCAATTTCTTGTTGAACCATCAGAGAACACTCCTTTTCCTATTAGTTCACTTTTGTACAGTCTTTTGCTAATGCAAAGTGCTAGCATTACCTTGGATTTTAAAGAAAATTCAGACAAAAACATTTCTGAAACAATTATAATTGATTATCTCATCCTTGTACTTTCAGCTGCTAAAGTTCACCAATTACAGTGCATTAATAAATGAAAATAGTACTTCATTAAAGACTTTAGACATTTTATGAAATGAATTGAAATTAACCAAAGGATCTACAGGGTGAAATGCAAATCTTATGTAAAATTCTTTTCTACAAAACTGTTCAAAAGCCCAAGTGATTAATAAAGCAGTAGATTAATATGAATTTAAAACAAATGAACTTTGAAATCAAATAAGAGTTTTCTCATATATTTTTATATCCACAAACTTTTAACTTGTTACACAATAAATTTTAGCTGAAAATTTACATCTGTGTAGGAACATAGGAAAAATAGTATCTTAACTCTCCTATCTATCCTATTTCTGAGAAAACATTGTCATTAGTTGGATGAATACTTTTTGTTTTCTTAGGGAAGACCTCTGGTCAATGAATCATAGTAAGTACAAGCACTGTGTATAGCTCTCAACATATATTGCTTTTAATTCTTGCAAACAATATTAGAAATATTACCCCTGTGGCAGTGATTTCCACACGTGTGTAAACACGCAGTCCTGAGAATTTATACGTTTTGAGCACAGCTCCATGTGATTCCTGTGTGAGCAAGTGTGGATCATGTCTGTGGGATGGGAATTCTCTAATAGGAATTTGGCAAAGCTGTATCTTAAAAAATTCTGGCTTGCTGATCTCTGAATATTACTTTAACCTGGTCGTGTCTGCCACCAGACGTGAATCAACATCCCAATGCCTTGCTATGAGTAATCCTACACCTGTTCTGCTTAATCCCATGAATAATCAATCCGATGTAAATTGGCCCCTGATAAAATCCCTGGCCGGGCAAGCCACGAGGCTTTTTCCTGAGATGGGAGGAATCAGCCATGTGGCCCCGGTCTCTCTTTCCCCGCGTGTCTCGGTATGAGATTCATATACGCATTGGGTCACGGTCACCCACGGGTATCGGCAGGTCCGATCTACCCCGTGTCATACCCCTATTTACAAAAGCGAGGAAACTGACAATCAGAGAAATGTATCACATAACTAATAAATGGAAAAGCCAGGATTTCTACCCTGATAACATAGTCTCCAAAATTTAAATATTTAAACTAAGGCTTTATTAGAGGATAAGAATTCTTAGTTATTTCCTATTTATTTTGTTCTTTGTTTGGGGTGTGTTTGAGAGAGAGAGAATTCAAAATATTTGAATGTTAAATAGTTGATTGTTGACATGTTTTTCTCAGGTATAAAACACAAACCTAGGATTCTATCAAACAAACCTTCATGACAGGCTGAGCTAAGTAATCCACATTGACAGCTCTAGGCAACATCTTTCATCAAAACTTATTTTGATTTCTCCCATTTACACAGTGGAATACTATGCAGCAGAAAGACAGAAGAAACTCCTACCCTTCGGGACAGCATGGATGGATCTGGAGATCATTATGCCAAGTGAAATAAGCCAGGCAGTGAAGGACAAATACCATATGATCTCACCTATAAGTGGAACTTACTCAACAAAAAAACAAACAAGTAAGCAGAATACAACCAGAGGCAGGGAAATAAAGAGCAAACTGACAGTAATCAGAGGGGAGGGCAGAGAGGGATACTGGGGGAAAATAGGGGAGGGTCCTTCAAGCAACATGTATAAAGGACACATGGACAAAGCCAAAGGGGGTAGGTTTGAAGGTGGGAGTTGGGGGTGGGTAGGGTTGGGGGCATGGTGGAGGGAAAATGGAGACAACTGTACTTGAACAACAATAAATGTGAAAAAATAAAAAATAATAAAAAAGTCATTAAAAAAATGAAATCTCCTTACCACCAATACACTTCACCCTTGACATTTATTGAGACCATGGTAAAATTGGGAGAAGAGTAGGCAATTTGGGCTTATAAAGAAATCTTTAAACCCTCTCTCTGAGTTGGATTTGACTTGAGGCAATTTCATATTCACATAGTATATTTAAACTATGTAAAAAAATCCCTAAAATCTTGTCTATTAATTGTTTCTTTTACATTTTCTCAGAAACCAAGGGGTAATGACTATTGGGGTGCTAAGTCCTAGAACCGTAACTCTCCCTGATTTTTGTATACTTTTCTCCCAAGTTTCTTCTTAGTCTATGGCATTCCTTAGATTGATTCTCACTTAGCTACAGACAATAATCAATCTCTCTTTTTTGTTTACTTCTTCTAGAAAGCCAATAAGCTCCACTACAGGAAGAAAATGGATCCCCAAAGTATATACTATCTTGAATGAGCAAGGCTTAACCCAATTGCCACAACATTGGTCACAGCAATTTAGAAGGACAGCATTCAAAGTCCTGAAAGGTACATATAGACTGATGTAATATAAAAAGGATGAAATTATGTTCCTTGAAAAAATTGCTTTTTTATCTGATTGGTTTTATGTGCTGTCTACTTGGTGACATTTTCTAATGTCCAACTTATATCAGTTGCTTTTGTAAACTCTCCTGCCTCTCCTTCTCTCTGTTAGTAACTGCTGTCTCCTCTGTGCAATCATTCTTCTTTTTTTAATCCTCATGCAAGGACATACTTATTGATGAGAAAGCAAGAAAGAGAGAGAGAGAGAGAGAGACAGAGACAGAGACAGAGACAGAGACAGACATTGATTGGTTGCCTCTCATACATGCCCTGACCAAAGATCGAACCTACAATCTAGGTACGTGCCCTAACCAGGAATAGAACCCCCAACCAAATGCACCATCTGGCCAGGGCAATCATTATTCTTTATATAAACTCTGCCCAGAAAGTACCCAGCCATGTAATATGAAAAATAGATACATTTATTGATGAAGATACAAGATATAAGAAAGATTGTATGTAGGACAATGATGCCTCAGTCCCCTTCAAAGTAAGCATGTTGGAATCTCATGCAGTTCTCCCAGCATTTCTTCCACTATTCAAAATACTCTGCAAAATCCTTTGTTGGAATTACCATCAGCTGCCATGTATTTTCTGGGATCTCATCAACAGTCTGAAATCTCTTCCTTTTCAAAGGTGATTTTAGTTTTTGGGAAAAGCCAGAAGTTGCAGAGTGCCAAATCTTGACTATAGGGGAGCTGTGTTACCTGGGTATTTTGATGTTTCACTAAAAACTCTGCATGAGACGTGATGCTGAAGCTGCCAATCACCAGTTGCCCATAGCTGTGGCCTTCTGAATCGTCTGAACAGTTTCTGAAGAGGAATGCTAAAGCTTAATGCAAAATTTGATGCAGATTTATTGCTCTACTTGCTCAGTCATTTTGAATGTGATGGCCACAGAGTACACATGCTCACTCAGTGGCATCTACCACCCCTCTGACTGGTACAGTAAGGTTGTCATTGTTCACACATGCACATTCCAGTCTACTCTCCTTGGCTGCCAGGTTACCTTGATGTTGTGGAAACCTTTATCATTGTATTAACAATGGCTGGCCTTTTCCCAGACAGACTTTGTATATTATTTTTATGTTCATTATCCCTATGACTGTGAACATTCTATTAAAAGAACCATGTTATTCAATGTTATCTCACAGATGTTTGTGAAAGCAAGTGTGAGAATGGTACAAAGGAGAGGCACAGAAGAAGAAAAAGAGGAAGAGGGAAAGAGGAAGAAATAAATGAAAGAAGGGAGTAAGGAAAATATATTAAGATTTGGGTTTGAACCCTGTGTTACCTGTTACCTGGGCTTTGACAAATGTTATTACATTGTTTTTTTCCTGCAGCCACAACTAATCAATCTTTGAAGAATGTATATTACAAAGGTTCTCTTATTCTTACAGATTCTAATGAACTTATTAAGAATTATTAGAGCTCAAATAAAATATATATAACTTTGTTTTGTTCTGATAGTTCTTATGACAGTAATGGCAACACTGGAAAATGTGAGGTAAATTTAAACAAAATCTGTTTCATTAAAAATTCTCAACAAATTTGAAAAGTAAAAGAAATAGCTTAACACATTTGGTTAGAATAAAAATGATGCCTTCTGTATTTATACTGGCAATTTACATTGTGAAGTTTATTTCCTCATTTTGATAGAAATAAAATATTTCAACCTATCAGAAAATTTATCAAGTGGAGGCTACAATGACTGAAGCATTAATTATTAGTATAGCCACTGGGAGCATGATTCTTGTTCTCCCATCTGTTTACCCATTTACTTACATGTAATAGAGTGAATGCATGAATAGATTTTGTCCTGTTCAGGTGCCCTTAGTTTGTTTGAACCTCAGAGCCTGCTTAAGCTTTTAAATCAGACTTTTTTCTGCCCAGCTCATTAGGTTGCTTCCCCAATAGAGTTACAGCCAAATTTATAATCAAATGAGACTATTATTCATCTAAAGCCTGAAAACTAATATTGTAATGTACATGCCCCACATTTAAGACATCCACAAATCTTTTAATGCCTCTACAACCTTTTATTTTACTGATAGTTTACTTTTATTGTAAAATCTACATTCTATTTATCTTACCTATTTATCTACTTTTTGCTTACCAAGTATATCATTCATGTATTCACTTTTTTAAAACTAGAATGTGTTATAATTTGTTTCTACTTAATATATGATAATGGTACAGAATGCAGTACCAGATAAAGAACCAAAATGAAGGACAAATGTGGCAGTTATCCAGATAATTTGATTACTCTGGAATGTTGATCTATATAATTGAATCTCCACAGTTTTATTTTTTTTGAACTTGATTTATATGGTTCAATCATCTGCTAATTGCTAAGTAGATAATCATCCTTTATTTTAAAGCCACTAAGGTCTTCAAAGCACTGGATTTCATTTTTATAAAGATAAATTGTGATAGTTTGCAATGTTTAAACAGTGACAAAATCATTGAAGGTGACAGAAAGAATCAAAGCCCTGGGGAAGCTATTAACAATTTAGTTTTTCCAATGAATGTCGAAATAGTAATTTTACTTCCCTAAGATAATCTTGTAGATGTGTTTAATGATATGAAAATATCTCAGTTGCCAGTGGGCATATTTGCTTTCTGTTTTTGACCCTACCATCTGACATTGTTAACATAATCACAGACATTTCACTGGGCCTTAAATAGCTTATTATATTAGCCAATTAATACAGAGATTGATGACTTTAATTAATAAAAACAGAATGAGTAGAAATAGTTAATAAAAAATACCAGGGAACAGCAAACTTTCAAATTACTTAATGATTCTGAGAGAAGGAAAACTGATTTAAGTCCTAGTTTTGGAAACTTTGTTAATACAGTTTTTAAAAAAAACTTTGATTTTAGACAAGATACCTAAAATCTGTGGGCCTCAATTTCTTAAGGTGTGCCATGATGTGTTGTGCTATAAAATCTTTGAGGTTCCTTCTGGGCCTAAAAATATTTGTTATATTATGTTATATTATATTATATTATATAGCTTATTATATTATACTATATTGAATATTTGCTCATTCAGGAAATAATGGGGTTGTCATGAATGGTAAATGATTATACTTAACCAATTTTTTGTTTGTTTGTTTGTTTTTTAATTATGTTATTGTTGTTCAAGTACAGTTGTCTGCATTTACCTCCCACTACTCCCCCCAACCCCAGCCATCCCTACCTCCCTCCCCTTCTTCTACCCCTCCTTGGTTTTGTCCATGTATTCTTTATAGTTGTTCCTGAAAACCCTTCCCACCTTCCCTACCATTATCTCCTCCCACCTCCTCTCTGGTTACTGTCAGATTGTTCTTAATTTTCAATGTCTCCAAACCAAATTTTGAAATTTCATGTAAGAGCATCAATAGCAAATGTTACTTTAACAATCTTTAAATATACTGCATTGTCAAAACTTTTCCGTAATTATCTGGCCTGATCCTCTCAAAAATTATGACATACCTATCCTGCTACTATCCACATTGTTACAGATAAGGAAACTGAGACATTGAGAGGTTAGATTACTTTGCCAAGTTCTACTAATGAGGAGCCATGATTTGAATTGTGGTCTCAGACTTCAAAGTCTTGACACTGTCTGCTTCTTGGGTCACAAGATACTGTTGAAGACCATCTATACTTGAATCCCACTGTATCAAGATCCACCAACCAGGCCATTATCATTTTGACAGGCGGGGATACTAACCACTATACTAATGAGGAGCTGTTTCCATTATCATTTTGAATGTTGGTAAAGCCATCCTTTCCAAAGAGAGGATCTATTCTACCAATCTTTGTCTGGTCTCTTGGTATTGAAATCTCTACTCCTGAATTTAAAGAGGCTGGACCACAGAGAGGCATCTCATTACAGATTTCATAGTGACAAGTCTTCAAATTAGCAGATGCAGAATCTGACTTTGGTGTTTTATCATGCAGAAAAGATCAAATTAAAGAAAAGACATTTTAGTTCCTTTGGGTAGTTTTTAAATTTTACATTCTCTCTTTTAAAAGCCCAAAATTGTGGGTAATTTTCACTTTCAAATACCAAAGTTCATTCTTTATTTGTCTTGGAACTATTACACCGCTAATATTTTTACCTCCTTTAAATTAATCCTCTGCCTCCCAAATATTGTTGTTTTCATGTTTTGGATTGAGGCTGAGTTATAGAGTTTATAAATTATAATTGGGGCAGGAGGATTAAAACTCAGAATTATATGAAGAAAAACATCACAAAACGTCATTTTTGCAATATTTTCTCTTAAGTTGTGGACTTTATATCAATGACTCTATATATGTGTATATATATATTACTGTTTTAATTATACATATGATTGCTGCTTAATTTACAATACATTGTTACCATGGAAATGAGAAATTTTAATTAAAAATTTTTATATTTTCTTTCCTTTTACGGATTTTTATTTTTATTTATTTATTTTTTTTTTAAGATTTTATTTATTTTTAGAGAGAGGGGAAGGGAGGGAGACAGAGAGGGAGAGAAACAGCAATGTATGGTTGCCTCTCACATGGCTCTCACGGGGACCTGGCCTGCAACCTAGGCATGTGCCCTGACTGGGAATCGAACCGGGACCCTTTGGTTCCCAGCCCGCGCTCAATCCACTGAGCTACACCAGCCAGGGCTCCTTTTACGGATTTTTAAAAGCGACAGGTTTATGGGAAAAATACTACCTCCAGGTGGCATTTATATATTTGTGTATGTAATAATCACTTAGATTCTATTTAATATTCTTGCAATATAGAGTTTTAGCTGTTTAAAGAATTGTTGTAGTTTCCAAACTAGATTCAATATTCACCTTTTCTTTCTGATGTGAACATTGAGAAATATCTCTGCAGGATTATACTTTTTTTTTCTACACCATAATGAAAAGGTCTAGCATTTAAAAATATTTTCATGCTCAGGTGAACTTATGTATGACACATAATTACTGTATTTTTCAGACTATAAGATGCACTTTTCCCAAAAAAATTTGGGAGGAAAACAGGGTGTGTCTTTTAGTCTGAATGTAGCTTACCTGGCTGTTTACATTTACATTGGTGAAATATTGTTATTTATGTTATTAAATATTTTATGCATTTTTTGCTTCAGAATTGTTTTTCCTATTTTCCTCCTCTAAAATCTAGGCATGTCTTATGGTCCGGTGCGTCTTATAGTCTGAAAATACGGTAGTTATATTTTCCAATATGGTAGTATCATTTATGAAGGATGATTTGCCATTGGATTTTTTTTTTCACTCTCTCATTTTTTAAAAGCTCATTTAGAAGTAATGCTCCCACCCACGACCTGCTTTCTTACTTCATAAGAACCACATCTCTCATAGAATATATATATATATTCCTTTGAAATAACTCCTATTACCTTTCTTAAGTATCTAGTTTTTTTTCCCCTCAGTAACAGAAACTAAATTTTATTCAAACTTCCAAGGCCAATGACAAGCAGAGTCCAGCTTGGTGATATGTTGCAGAGGTGTGACACAGACACTACAAGGTAACAAGACCACTATAGTCCCTGTGTTTGACTTTGTTCCATGGCTTAGTCTTTTAAGTGATTTCCTTTCTCCATTTTCCTTCACGTGTCTGGTGCAAACAGATTGGATCCTGTTACCTTGTCCACCAGTCACAGGAGAGAAGCTTCTCTCTTTGATTGTAATGGAAAGATCGAGACTGTAATCATTGTTTCTGTTATTCTTATTCTATAACATCCACATTTTTCTTCTCCATTACTGACTGTTATCACCTTACTCTCTCCAGGAATTCAGTGTTGTCCTTCTCGCTCTGACTTTGGCTGCTTTCCCGATAGGAGAAGATAGAATTAGCACATACTCCCTGAGGAGGACGGGAGGGGACTCAGCAGGGTGCTTCCTTAGTTCCCTCAACCGCTGGCAGGGAGTATTCACAAAGGCTCCCCTGGAACCAGCTAACATTGTATTTTGTGATGAGTAATACCAGTTCCTCTGTATTCATGTATAGCCAGCCCAAGGGAAATAATACACAAATATTAATTATTTAGAGATAATAATATGTGTACAGCTCTTGATCTGTGTATACAACTCCCATTGATATTTCATTAAGAAAACAAAAACACATTCACAGTCAGTATTTGCTTAACTTATTTTTAAAGAAGTGTGGGTGTTTTCTAAGGGGAAAGGTAAAAAGAATCACTGCTTAATAAATCGCATACATTCCTGTATATAATTGTAATAGTCGAAGTTAGACTGTAGCCTTATCTTTGCTTACTATTAATGGGAAAGAATGCTAAATTACTACTTTTTCTATGTAAGCAAACTCTTTAAGTTAAATGAATAAATTTAATCAGACTTTAATCAGATTTTGTTTATGCAATCTAGATCTGCAGAACAATCAAAAGGTAAGAAAGTGAGTTATAAGATAATTATCCACATTATTCAAGGTCAAATCAAATGAAGCTTTTATGAACTTTCTCCAAGAATATGGGGTGAGTATGTATTCTAAATGGTGTAGATTATTTTTCATCTCCCCAGCTTTACTGTGTGGGGGTAGTGAATGCAGTTTCTAAATACAGTGGTGTCATATAGCCTGATTCTCTGTTAGCCCTTGTAGATTCTTCTCCAGACCTCCCCACTAAATGGATATGTAAAAGTTCCATTTTACAGCTCGGCTTCAGTACAATTCCAAGCTGACACATCTTCTCCCAGGAGAGAAGAGTGTGGCCTGGTGGTAGCAGCACACATTCTAAGAGCCAGGAATTAGTGAGTTCTAGTCTCAACACCAGGTTCCTTGGTGACTTAAGCAAGTCACTCTCTATCCCTTAGGTTCCAAATCTGTAAATGAAAGATGACAATGCAATGATAGTGTGAGCAGTAATTAATGTCAGTAAAGTGTTACAGTAATTCTAAATATTATTATCATTACTTTAACACAGTTAGTTCATTTGAGCAAATTCCCATGAATTCAAACACGCTAGTTTGTCAAACTATAAATACATGTGGCATGAGTTTTCTACAACCCGGTATATACCAATAGTTTTATAAACTTATAAATAGACTGTAATTTAAAAATGTATTAGAAAGTCATTTATTTTTAGTTTGAGACATATTTTCCTATAGAAGCACTGTCAGAAGTCATCTAGGAAAGCCTATAATGTTCTGTCTTGTGATATGCATTTGCAGAAAAAAGTGCTGGATAATGGTATTGGCTTTATTCTGAAGAAAAGATGATAAATTATCTTTAAATTTTCTTGCTTAGTAAGAAAAGAATGAGAAAATATCAAGAGAAACATTAAGATTTTCAAGAGGATACTTGATGATGCTGGTTTAGAAATTATTTATTCAACACTGATTTCATCACTTATTATTTAAGAAATTATACTGAGCATAATATTTTCCAGGTATATCCATACTGTCACAAAGGGTAAACTTTTATTCTTTTTTTTTGTGGCCGAGTAGTATTCCATTGTGTAAATGTCCCATAGTTTTTTTATCTTCTCATGTACTGATGGACACCTGGGCTGCTTCCATATCTTGGTGATTGTAAATAATGCTGCAGTGACCATAGGGATGCTTATGTCTCTTTGAGTTAGTGTTTTTGGTTCCTTTGGGTATGTTCCCTTTTCTTTTTTTGGATGTGATCACTGGGTCAAAAGGCAGAACCATATTTACTTGTTTGAGGTATCTCCATACTGCTTTCCACAGTGGCTGCAGCAGTCTGCATTCCCACCAACAGGGCAGAAGCGTTCCCTTTTCTCTACATCTTCACCAGCACTTGTTTGTTGATTCATTTATGACAGCCATTCTGACAGGTGTGAGATGATATCTCCTTGTGATTTTAATTTGCATTTCTCTGATAATTTACTAATCATCATTACAAACATTGAGCATCAAAGTGAAATAAACCAGTCAGAGAAAGACAAATACCATATGATTTTACTCCTATATGGAATCTAATGAACAATCTGAACTAACAGGCGAAATACTCATAGACAGAGAACAGGATGACAGCTAAAGGAGGTGGGGAAGTTAGGGGGTAGAAGGATTGAGCAAAAAGGAAAAGAACTCAGGTATCTGGACAACTGTGGTGATTGTAGGGAGGAGGGGGGATATAAGGGGACTAAATGGTAATGGAAAAAAATACAATACAAAATTAAAAAAAGAAATAATGCTTGAGTATATTTCTATGTGAGACATTTTTTTAAATGCTGAGAACATAGCAATGAGCAATAAAAAACCCAGTATTCTCATTGCAGGGTGAAGATGATAAGCAAACAGACATTATTTCAGATGACATCAAGTGCTATGAAAAAGAATGAAGCAGGATAAGGATTGAGTGATTGAGAGTTGGCGGTGCTATTTCCCATGGGATACTGAGAGAAACTCTGCAAGTAGATGACATTTAACCACAAACCTGAAAGCAGTAGGAAAGCCAAGCATGTGACTGACAGCAGAACATTCCATGCAGAGGGAAGTGAAAGCGCAAAGGCTCTGAGATGAAAGTGTGTTTGTCATGTTTGAGGAACAACAAAGAGGTTCATGTGACTTTAGTCATAGTTTATAAAGGTTTTGTGGTGTTAGATAATGTTGGAGAAATTACAGAGGGTTGGATCACACAGGGCCTTCAGAATATGGTAAACTTTTCATAGTTCATGCCGTGTAAAATGTCAAGCAAATGGAAGATTTAGAGCCTAGGATTATCATTATCTTTTTTTTTTCTCCTCCATTCTGGCAGTTTTCAGGGGAATTGATTGTAAGGGAGTGTAGGAGATTGAATAAAAGTACTATGTTCTAATCTCAAGAACCTGTGAATGTTACTTTATATGGAAAAAGGGACTTTGTTGATGTAATTAAGGATTTTGAGATACGGAGATTATCTTGGATTATCAGGGTGGGCTGATATAATCACCACAGTCCCCAAAAGGAAGGCAGAAGTGAGTAGTAGATAATGTGACTGCAGAGAAAAGTTGGAGTAATGCAAGGAAGGGGTCATGAACTAAGGAATGCAGGTGAACTCTAGAAACCATAGGAAAACAAGGAAATGGATTTTCCTTCCAGGGCTTCTGGAAGAAGCCAGCCCTACCAACACCTTAACATTAGCCCAGAGAGAGTAATTTTGGACTTCTGACCTTGGGAACTGTAAAAGAATAAATTTATATTCCTTTAAGACTCCAAGTTTGTGGTCATTGGTTACAGCAAATGGATACAGTGTACAGTGTGGGAGGTTAGCTAAGAGGCTGGACTCTGGGTATGGGAATGGTTTGTACTAGAGTTATGATGTGGAGGTGGTGAGAAGTGTTAACATTAGGAATTCATTTTGAAGTTTATGCTGATAAGATTTCTTTATGAATTGGATATGGAATGTGCAAGGAAAATAAGAATCAGAGATGATGTTAACGATTTGAGCCTGAGCAAAGGGTAGAATGAAATGTCCATTTGTTGAGATGGCAAAGATCAGGAAATAGAGAGCAAACATTTTTTTAGGGATGCAGAGGTAAAGATATTCATGCCTTCACAAAATTTGCAGTGTGCATAATGTTTCTCAAGTATGACCTCTTGAACCTATGCATCAGAATAATCATGGTGAAGGGTGATGATAATAACATAAATTTTTACACCTTAACTAGAAAGAATAAATTAGAATCATTTGGGTTAGGGCCCAAGAATATGCTTTATAACATCCTCAGAGCTTCTTATGTTCACTGAGGTTTGTGGAATATGGATCTAGTGGTTCTTTATTCTAATTTTATTCAGAACATAAAGTTTTTCTCTATTAATATGCAGACACGCCCTGGCTGGTATAGCTCAGTGGATGAGTACAGGCCTGTGAAGCAAAGGATCTCAGGTTCAATTCCCAGTCAGGGCCCATGCCTGGGTTGTGGGCCAGGTCCCCAGTAGGGGGTGTGCAAAAGGCAACCACACACTGATTTTCTCGCCCTCTCTCCTTCCCTTCCCTTCTCTCTAAAAATAAAATAAATAAAATCTTTTTTTGTTAAAATACTTTTTTTTATTACTTTATTGTTGTTCAATTACAGTTGTCTCATCCTCTCCCCTGCCCCCACTCCCAATAAATAAAATCTTTAAAAAAAGATGCAGACATATCATTAACTTTTACATCGCAAATTTAGTGTTTAGTTCACAAATGCAAGAGTTGGGTTCTGTGTGTGTGTGTGTGTATGTGTTAAAGCAATGGAGGAAGGATGGGAAAGTAAATGATGTACAACTACCTGAGTAAATGATATTATTCAGGGTGGAATTACTAGAAATGTAAAAAAAGGCAGAAAATGCATGACTTTCCTGAAAGGAAAGCGATGGGGAAGCTACAAAAGATTGGAGTGCTAGAGATGTGAGGTGAAAAGGGAGAAGCATAGTGTGTGCAGGGGATATGCATAACAAATATGCATAAATATAAGTGTATTTTCCTTATTCAGATCCAATGTGCTTTTACTCAGTTGCTGAAAGGTGTACTAGAAATGCCCCTTAGCATGCTCCCAGGTAGCTAGGTAAGTGATAGTAGTAACAACTAGGTGATGAGAATATTACTCTTACCCCTATTGTATGGACAAGAACATTAAAACTAAAAAGAGATTATGCAATACATTTATGACATTACCATCATTAAAAAAATAAACCTAATATTTTGGTTTATTTAATATACATAAAATCTACTTTTCTTAAGATGACACATGCTCTTTAAAATTGAGAGCATCTTAATACAGGGTGGGGCAAATGTAGGTTCACAGTTGTTCATGTGAAAGCAATATAATTAATAAATAATGATACAAGAATAAAATGTGTTTCATGTACTCACTACTGTAAACCTACTTTTGCCCAACTCTGCATTTTTCTGTGGCTTTTTTTGTTGGACAAGAGAATGAAGCAGCAGGAAAAACTTGAAATTCAAATTTGACAAATAATGATTTACTTTGGGATATCATGAATATTTCTTTTAAATTTTATTAAAATTATTGGGGTGACATTGATTAATAAAGTTGTATATATTTCTAGTGTGTACTTCTATAATACATCATCTATATTTGCATTGTACATTCACCACCCAAAGTCAAATTTCCTTCCATCACTGTATATTTGACCCCTTTACAGTTTTCTATCTCTCCCACTCCTCTTTCCCTCTGATCATGAACATTTTAAATCTGCAGCTAATAAAAAAAAAAATGAGGGCTTAAAATAGCCACTAGAAAAAATACATAATACTTAGGTTTCACTTCCCAGTGAAAAAATGATTTAAAAATACATTAAGATGAGAGATTGATTTACAGATATGTGGTAAAAACACTACAAACCAACTTTGTGCCTAATTTGTTATTTAAAAAAATCTAATTCTATATTTCTTCTCCCTGATGCTCCAAACTCTAAACAGGTTCATAGTCTGAGTTGTTTTTTAAGGTTTATCAAGTACTTACTATATGCTAAATACCATGTTAAACAATATATGTGGAATGGCTCACTTCATTCTCATAAAATTTTATAGTTCTAATGTGACCACTTTACTTACTATTGCCACAGAATTAGTAGCACTTGTGTCGATGAATAGTCTCACAAAATTCTCTAGGTAATTAGTTTCATGAAACATTAAATGGTTGACATTATCCAATTAATGAGTTTAATTAATATGAAGAGACATTCATTTAGCTGATTACATGTGGAGTTGGAAACTCCCCTACTTTAACTATAATGAATTTCCAATTTTATGTTTGTCAGTTGGTTATCAAAGGCCAAATACATGGTGAATGTCTGCCTTTCAAATATTCAATTCCAGCTTGGGTTCCCTGACATTTCTACACTTTCTACTGGGACTTAGTTGACTTCATTCACCCCTGCAGTCTAGTTGTCCTTGAAACTGGTGATCCATATCTTGCAAAATTCACTACAACACTGCTGGAAAGGGGCTCCTTATTTTCTTCCATCATTATCTTTAGTCATCAGTCACCCCTACTGTTTTGGCACTCACCAATGTAATTTTCTTTTTTTTTTCTATTTTCTTTCAAGTAATACAGTCATCTCACACTGATATGCAGATGTTTCAAATAGGGCCTATCAAAACGCTACTAAAATATGTTGGTTATTCTATTTAATCTATATCATTGCATTATATACATACCATTTCTACAGGATAGAAATTTAAAACCCACTGCAATATATCTGAAATAAAATGTACTGTTAACCTACACATATATACACAACTCTGATTTGGAAGAGTAATCAACCTCAAAGAGGGGTGTTTTTTGCAATTACAACGTAATAATTATATATTCATTGCAAAACTCTTTATAGCTATAAAGATATCACAAAGAAGAAGGGAGAATTGATATTATTTAGGAGAGTTTATATTAGGTTACAGGTTTAGCTGCTGTAAAAAGTGATTCCAAAAGAATATAGCTTTGAGAAGTTGATTTCTTTTTCTAGGTAACTAGTCAGGAAAGGTATGACAGTTTGATGGTATAAGTGATTCTTGTTCTTTCCATCTTCTCACTCCTCTGCTAGAGTTTGTTCTCATGTGTAACCGAAATGACTTCCTAAAGTATCTGTAGACCAGTATGATAAAAACAAGAGAGAAGAGGAAGACATATTCCTCCCCTTTAGGAGCACATCCTGGAAGTTGCACATATCATTTCTCTCATGTTTCATAGATGAGCACCTACTCCCATGGTGACACCTAAATGCAAAAAGGGCTGCCACGCCATGAATTCTTTAGATAGATTAGCCTATGCTTAGGTAAAGTTTCTATACCTATAGATAAAAAGGAAAACAGATGTTAGCAGGATAACCATTAATCTCAGTCACAAAGAAAATGATAAACATTTCTATATGCCATACCGTGAGATTTTCTTTTTTTTGTGCATTTACTCTTACACCTATATAATGTCCTTTACTCACAATTCCATTGTCAAAATCAACCTCAATCTTTAAGGCCAAGCACATGTTTACTTCCTTTCTGAAGCATTCTGTGGTAGAGACAGCAAAATTTACCAAATTTTAATTTGTCTGCATTTTCCAGCCATTTTATAATGGAGTGGAGGGCGGAGGGTGGGAAAGGTGTGGAAAGGCTTTGACTAGTTCTGGCCAATGGACTGTGAGCGTAAGTATTGTGGGTTTCCTGGCCTAGTCCCCTGACAAAGTCAATGTGGAGGCTACAAGACAGTGGAGTTTGGATTTCTGGCTGGTGGCCTACCTTGTGTTTGAGGTTGCTTATTGTTTCAATAGCACAAAATCACTCCTGTGGTCCTTGTTAGATTTGATTGCCCTCTTTTTTAAGTAACACTCATACACACACACACTCATTTTTCTTTGCATATATGTGGGTTTTATACTTGTCACATTATGCTTTTTTTGTCTGAGTGTTTCTGGTTTCCTGGGATAATCAGTGAGTTCCTCAATGGTATCTGGTATACAGTAGAACTCAATAAAGGCTGATTGTCCAAATAATTTTAAAAAAACTTAAGTCAGAAGCAATAAGCAGGGAGGAATCAGAGAAGATGAGACTTAGACTGAAAATAGGAGAATTTTATGCAGCAAAGGTATGGCATGATCCAATAAATTATACTGTATTTGTCTAGGAGATAAAATTCCTATATATTGGCCTCTGCCTATCTTTTCAAAAACTTGCAGGTAAGGTCATCTTTCAATTAGCTCTGATTGAATAAAATATCCACTTTTTCATTTTTATTTTTTATTGATTATGCTATTACAGTTGTCCCAATTTCCCCCCTATACCTCCCTCTACCTAGTACCCCCCACTCCCTCCGACAAACCCCCCTCTTTTGTTCACATCCATGGGTCATGCATGTAAGTTCTTGGGCAACTTCATTTCTTGTACTTGTTCTTAATATCCCCATGTCTGTTCGATAACTAGAAATTTGTATTTCTTAATCCTTTCACCTTTTCCCTCATTTCCCTAGATCCCCTTTCCAACTGGCCACCATCCCAATGTTCTCCATATCTATGATTCTGCTTCTGTTCTGCTTGTTTGCTTAGTTGCTTTTTAGATTCAGTTGTTGAAAGTTGTATATTTATTGCCATTTTAATGTCCATAATTTTGTTCTTCTTTTTCTTAAATAAGTCCCTTTAACATTCATTTAATAATGGTTTAGTGATGATGAACTCTCTTAGCTTTATCTTGTCTGGGAAGCTCTTTATCTGTCCTTTCATTCTTAATGATAGCTTTGCTGGATAGAGTAATCTAAGTTGTAGGTCCTTGCTTTTCATCACCTTGAACTTCTTGCCAATCCCTTCTTGCTTGCAAAGTTTCTTTTGAGAAATCAGCTAACAGTCTTATGGTAACTTCTTTGTAGGTAATTACCTACTTTTCTCGTGCTGCCTTTAAGATTCTCTCTTTGTCTTTAACTTTGGCATTCTAATTATGTTGTGTCTTGGTGTATTCCTCTTCAGTTCCATTTATTTGGGATACTCTGTGCTTCCTGGACTTGCATGTCTTTTTCCTTCACCAAATTAGGAAAGTTTTCTTTTATTATTTTTTCAAATAGATTTCCCATTTCTTGCTCTTTCTCTTTTCCTTCAGATACCCCTATGATACAAACATTGAAATACTTGATATTACCCCAGAGGCTCCTTACACTGTCCTCAAGTTTTTGGATTCTTTTTTTTCTTCTTATACTGGTTGGATATATTTTTGGTTCCTTATATTCCAAATCATTGATTTGATTCCCTGTAAATTGTTCTTTATTTCAATTAGTGTCTCCTTCCTTTCTGATTGGATCATTTTTATGCTGTTAAAATGCTCATTGAGTTCCTTGAACATTC
Organism: Micronycteris hirsuta; assembly: GCA_004026765.1. NCBI lineage: Eukaryota > Metazoa > Chordata > Mammalia > Chiroptera > Phyllostomidae > Micronycteris > Micronycteris hirsuta. The sequence continues at coordinate 76,032 of PVJI01002500.1, read as the reverse complement.
TTATAATCAGTGTTTTGAAATCTACATCTGATAGATTGCTTAGCTCCACTTTGTTTAGTTATGTTTTTGGAGTTTTTTTCTGTTCTTTCATATGAACTATATATATATTGTCTCCTCATATTGGCAGCCTCCCTGTGTTTGTTGCTATGTGTTAGGTAGAGCTGCTATTACTCTGTATCTTGGTAGCATGGTCTAATGCAGTGGGTGTCCCATAGAGTCAAGTGGCACAATCTCCCCTAGCCCCTCTGGGTAGTGGGTACTCAAGGTATACTCTCCTTGTGGACTGAGTACTTCCTCCTCTTGTAGTTGACTGTTGATTGCTATCAGAAAGGTCAATGGGAAGGATTTACCCAGTCTAGACAGCTGATAAGACTGGCTGTGACCCCTGGCCAACAACCACCTCCCTTCATGGTTGTGGAGGTGGTTAGGTAGTGCCCTGACAAGGTCTGTAACTGTCTGCTGGGTGCACAGGCTCTGGAGTTTCCCTGAGAGGTATAGGCCAAGGTGAGCCTCCACCTGTGTTCTGTCTGGGACCCCTTGGAATAAGCTATAAAGCAAACTGCAGATGGCTGCTGCTAGTGACTAGCCTTGGGTCACTCAGTGAGAGGTACAGGGACTGGGCTCAGCTGTTGCACATTTGAGTGGATTTAGGAAGGTCTAAAGCCTGCTCCTAGCCAAGCCCTTTCCATGGAAAAGCCATTGTTACCAGCTTGGGTGGGTCTGTAAGTTGTATGGAGCAAAGCCTTAAGTAATGGTCAGGGCAGGGCTTACCATGTGAGCAATGTTGACGGAGGCTCAGGTATGGTGCTGCTGCACCTTAGCTCTGTGTAGAGGAGGACTCAGAAAAGAAACAGTGGCCATTGTCTGCAGTTCTATCTGGGAGGAAGCTATCCCCCAGGTCTTACTGTGATGCCAGACACTTCAGTTCCTCCCTGTATGTCACTGGTGCCCTTTAAGATGCTGCCCCAGTGTTGGAGCCCTGAAGCAGTGAGTCTAAGTCTATATGAGGAGCCCTCTAAGAGGAGACACATGAGAATCTCCTAGTTTCTTCCACTAACCCAACCACCACTGGTTTTTATAGCAAGAAGTTATAAAGACCTGTCTTTTTGGCACTGGAACCTTAGGCTGTGTGGTCTGGTATGGGGCTGGGTTCCCTTGCTCCCGGGATATCCCTCCACTTTATATCTACTACATGTGGGTTTGGGACCAGCCAGTTCTGCATCTCTGTGTCTCCACCCCTCAGCTCCTCCTACCTATCCAGATAAACATGACTTTTTAAATTCCTTAATTGTCAGACTTCCATACAACTAAATTTCTTGATGGTTCTAAGTGATATTTGTTCTGTAGTTTTGCTGTAATTTTGCTGTGGTTATATGAGGAGATAAACCATGTTTTCCTATGTTTCTATCTTGACTGGAACTTCTCAAATATCTACTTTTTAATGTAGTATTTGCTTCTTTTACAAATTTTAAAATTGCTATTATGGTGAAGGGTTGCAGTAGAATTTACCAGCCAGTTTAGTGCTGCAAGAGTTTACTATCAGACATATCCAAAAATGATAGTGTTATTCTTTCTAATAAGAAGGGGAATGGACAACAAGGGACATGTATAAAGGAACTATGGACAAAGCCAAAGGGGGGTAGAATTGAGGGTTGAGAGGTGGGGGTGGGTGGGTCAGGGAAAGTGGTGGCAGGAAAATGTAGACAACTGTGCTTGAACAACAATAAGAGAAAGTAAATGAGTGGATCAAAGAACCATGGTACATCTACACAATGGAATACTATGCAGCAGAAAGAAAGAAGGAACTCTTACCCTTAGCAACAGCATGGATGGAACTGGAGGGATTATGCTAAGTGAAATAAGTTAAGTGGTGAAAGACAAATATCAGATGATCTCACCTATAAGTATAACCTAATCAACAAAACAAAAAAGCAAGCAAAATATAATCAGAGACATTGAAATAAAGAACAAACTGACAGTAATCAGAGGAGAGGGGGAGGGTGATAACAGGAAAAAGAAGAGGAAGGGGAAGGGTCATCAAAGAACCTGTATAAAGGACCCATGGACAAAGCCAAATGGGGAAGGATTGAGGTGAGGGTGGGTGAGGTAGGGGGGAAAGTGGTAGCAAGAAATGGAGACAACTGTGCTTGAAAAATAATAAAATAAAAGAAAATGTTAACCAAAAATAAAAATAAATAAATAAAATCTTTTAAAAAGTTAAAAAATAAAGTTTTTATTTAAAAAAGTTCAAAGCACAATATTATATTGTAAATTAAATACTGTATCTTTCCATGTACAACGCTCATCTTTTGCCCAAATGTTTTGAGAGAAAAATAAGTTTGCACATTATACATGGGTATAATGATTACTTGCCATGGGCTTAATAATCTATATATAATGTGCACAAAAAGGTGGGTGCACATTATATATGACGAAATATGGTACTGTACTGTGTGGACTATCTCAACTACTACTCAGCAAAATACAGTGATTTAGGGGTTGTCATCATACTCATTTCACAAATCAGAAAACCGAATGAATTCAATGCTGTTAATTAACTAGTCCATATTATTATGGAACCATTCAATACATTGAGCAATTACTTAATTCATTCAATAATACATAAATTTACTATAATGTAATTCTAACATTTGAGGCTGAAAAAATTTCCACTGATTACTGAATATATTTCAATCATTCAGTTACTTTTTCCTTTATCAATACAAAAAATTAAATTTCACTACTTTCATTTATCATTTGGATTTGAAATCTGAACTACTTTCTAAGAGAAGATTAACATATACAATGGAAAGTGCAGGACCAGTGTATGAAAGGGTTATGCTAAATTGTTTATCACACTAAAGTAGTTGCTCAAGGGTAGCCAGAGGAGTTGAAAGGAGTAACCCAAGAAGTTAAATTGATCTTTGTCACAGACATTTAAAAAGAGCAAAGAACTGTAGAGTAGATAAAAACTTGCCTGAGTTTATCCACTCCCTGTACATAAGTGGGTTTTGTAACTTGTATTTACTTAGATAATGTAGTAGGAAACCCACAGTTTAAGTTGTTTAAACAGCAACACAGTTGTTTAAGGCTAAAATTAAATGAAAGAATTTGGAGCTGCTTTTCAAGTCAGAGTCGAAGAAAACATTTTAAGCAACTGAGATGTAATTATTTAAACATAAGCTTGCATAAAAAAGAGATACATCAGTCATTTCTTCTGGTTTCTTTTTCACATTCATTTTATGTGACACAAGAATTGGCCTTTATCATTATTTATATCTAAACTTTCTATTCTATAAATGTATTATAGGGTGTTGAAAAATTATTAGTTGTAGCATTTCCTCAGAGGGAAATGGAAGACTGTTCTAGATTTGTGCTTGCTCAAGACAGCAAGAATTGCCTGAGCATATTTTAGAGAAGAATTTGGCTTTTTGCCACAAAAGTTCAAGTGACCACTTAGGATTCCTTATTGAGAACTACTGTATGCAAACACATGAGCTGTGGATTGATTCTTACTTAATTATCAGACCACCAACTTTGCCAGTGCCATTAGCTGCAATACAATCTTGGACAATGTGCAAAACCATCATGATTTTTCCTTCTGATCTCTCTGGTATGTTTCAGACCATCTATGGGAGGCTCAAAGTAGTACATATAATTTCACACTTATGTCAGGTTGATGAAAAAAGTGGGCTTGCTACAATGCTTTCAGAGTTACAATTCAAGTGAGAAAATCAACTGCATATTAAATTTATGGGTGAACAATGACAACTTGAAAGCCATAATTTCAAGTTTTATTATATTTCTGCAGGTATTGGCATATGACACCAAGTTATTAAATGTAGCACACTATAAAAGTGAACACATGAGAAATTTATATAAAGAGAAGAGAACATTATGGAGTTTAGGACTGTGCAAAGGCTGTAAAATACTTTATAATTGTAAATACTATAAAACATCACCTGAACAATAGTTTTCAAATAAACCCTCACCTAATTTCTATGGTAACTTACATATGTGTGACCCTCACATGTATGTTCAAGGAAGTAATTAAGTGAAGAAAAATGTTCGGTAGCAGGTAAATACTTGTTATCTTTGGTTTATGCATTTGGATAGCTAAAAAAACAACAAAAAGTCTTTAGCGCCCAGAACTTTCTCAGTAGAAGAGGTGGCAGTAGATTTTTATAAATAATAATCTGCCCAGAAGTTGTTTTCTTTACACCCCAAACTAAGGAAATTTATAAGTCAATTTTATTAGAAAGTTAGTAGTAAATTTAAAAAAAGTACATCACTGAAATGAAATATTACTGCACTTTTATAAGAGCACATGGAAGGCATACTTGCATTAGCAAATTGAGAAACAATCTACTAAAGGAACGTAGTTGACAAAGGTGTTAAAGTATATATCATGGATCAGGAATCTTAATATTGTTAAGATACTGCTATTTTTCAAATTGATCTACAGGTTCAGTACAATCCCTATCAAAATCCCAGGTGATTTCTTTGTAGAAACTGACAAACTGATTCTAAAATTCATATGGAATTGCAAGAGATACACTAGCCAACACAATCTAGGGGAAAAAAGAAAAATATATGAACACACAGTTCCTAATTTCAAAACTCAGTACAAAGTAATTGTAATCAACCCAATGTAATTGTGCTGGCAAAAGGACAGATATATAATTCAATGAAATAGAATTGAGAGTTTAGAAATAAACCCATACATCTATAGTCAATTTATTTTGCCAAAAGTATCAATACCACTGAGTGAGGAAAGAATAGTTTTTCAACACGTACTGCTGGGACAACTGTATGTATGTCTACATGTAAAAGAATGAAATTGCATCCTTACCTTACACAGTATAAAAACTAACTCAAAATGAATAAAAAACCTATATGTAGGAGCTAAAATTTTAAAATTTGTAGAATAAAAATGAGTAAATATTGAATACCTTAAATTTGGCAAAGGATTCTTAGATATGACTCCAAAAACAAGAATAACAAAAGAAAAAATGGAACTTTATCAAAATTAAAAGCTTTTGTGCGTCAAAGGTTACATACAATCAACAAAAAGATATATGTATACCTAGTAAAAGAAGAAGTATAAATGACCCATGGACATAGACAACAGGGTGGAGACTGACTGTGGGAGTGGGGAAATGGGTGGGGCAGAGGAGAGCAACAAGGGGAATTGGGACAACTATAATAGAACAACAATTAAAAAGATATATGTACCCTTATGTTTATTACAGCATTATTTACAGCAGCCTAGATATGGAAGCAACCTAGTTGTCCTTCAATAGGTGAATGGATAAAGAAGATATGAGATACACACACACACATATACACCGTGGAATATTACACAACAATAAAAAAGAATGAAATCTTGCCATTTGTGACAACAAGGATGGCTGTAGCGTGTACTATGCTAAGTAACATAAGTCAGGCAGAAAAAGACAAATACCATGTAGTTTCGTTTACATGTGGAATGTAAGACAAAACAAAAACAGAATCACAGAATCAAGAGACCAAAGGATAGTTAACAGAAGGGAAGGGGTGGGAGGATAGGTGAACATGGGAAGGGAAATATAATTAATAATATTGTGGTAAGTTTGCGTTGTGACCAGATTATGACTAGAATTACTGGGGTAATCACACTGTAGAGTATAAAATGGTGAATTACTATATTGTGTACCTTAAACTAATATAACCAATATAAGACTGTATACCAACTATAATTAAATTAAAAAATAAATAAATAAAAAAGAAAGTGAAAAGACATCCCACAGAATAGGGAAAATATTTTGAAACATACATTTGATAAAGGACTTTTATCTAGAATAAAGAACCCTTACAGTTCTATAATAAAAAGACAAATAACCCAGTTTAAAAAAACTGGGCAAAAGATCTCAATAGACACTTCTTTAAGGAAGATATCAAAATGGCCATAAGATATTCAACATCATTAGTAAGCAAGAGAATGCAAATCAAAACTACAATGAGAAATCATTTTATACTCACCAGGACAACCAGTCATAATTAGTGTTGGTGACAAATGGATAAATCAAAGCCCTCAGATTCTGCTATAGGAATATAAAATGGTACAGCTGCTTTGGATAACAGTATGTCAGTTCCTCAAACAATTAAATAGAGCTGCCATACATTCTAGCAATTTCACTCCTAGATAAATATCAAAGAGAAATAGGAATATATATCCACATTAAAACTTACATGTGAATATTTGTAGTAGCACTAATCATAATAGTCAAAAGGTAGAAACAATTCAAATGTCCACCAAAAGATGAATGCATAAACAAATGGTGATATATCCAGACAATGGAATACATTTAGCCATAGAGAGAAATGAAGTACTGATACATGTTCCAATTTAGATAAACTTTGAAAGCATTTCCCCAAATGAAAGATGCCAGTCACAAAACATATTGTGTGATTTTCTTCATACAGAAGTCCAGAATAAGGAGATCTTTTTTTTTTTACTTTATTGTTATTCAATTACAGTTGTCTGCAAACTCTCCCCTCCCCTCCCCCTCCAATCCCACCTCCCTTCCCTGCCTCCCTCTCCACCCTTGGTTCTGTCCATGTGTCCTCTATAGTGGTTCCTGAAGACCCTTCTCCCCCTTGTCCCCTCCCCCCTCCCGCCTCCCCCCTCTCCCCTGGCTATTGTTAGATTGAAGCAAGCAAAGCTTAACCTGAGACATTGAAATTAAGAACAATCTAACAGAATAAGGAGATCTTTAGAGGCAGAAAGTAGATTAGTGGTTACTTAGGGCTTGGGGGTGGGTAGTGAATGAGGAGGGGATACATGCATGTGTGGGGGTAATAGCTAAAGGGTATTAGGTTTCTTCTTGAGTAATAAACATGTTCTAAAATTACTGGGGTGATGGTTACATGCATTTGTGAATACACTAAGATCCATTGAGATGTATATTTTACGTAGGAGAATTGTAGCAAGTGAATTATATCTCAAAAAATCCACTTTTTAAATAAGGAAACTGGTAAGTTTGTTAACTCATGCTGTATATTTAACTCTAGAGCTAGATAGTGACTACATAACAGAGGAAAATATGAATTCTGGAATAAAAGACATATGGTGATATGTCGAATCCTATAGAACCAAATATTTAGACCTTATAGATGAACAAGAATACAAAATATTGAGCTTCTTTCATATTGAAGCAAATTATTCATCAATGATAAATAAATGAGGTAGAAATACTAACAGCCAAAGATTAGTTGTCTATTGAGAAAATAATTATTATAAACTGGAGACTATCATAATCCCTTATTTACTTGCACTGAAATTGAAGAGAGCTATTAGAAATGGACTTTGAAATATTTCTTTCAGAAAAAAATTCTCTAGAAAAGAAAAAGAAAGAGAACCAGAGAGGACTGAGAGGGATAATAGGGCATAATAGGGGAAGGGCCATCAAAGAACATATGTAAAGGACACATGGACAAAGCCAAGGGGGTGGATTTGAGGGTGGGAGGCGGGGATGAGTAGGGTGGGGGGCGTGGTGGGGTGAAAACAGAGTCAATTGTACTTGAGCAACAATAAAAAAGTATTACAACAAAGAAAAAGAAAGAGAAAAAAGAGAGACCAGAGAGTGAACTCAAGACCAAAAAGAAAGAAAAAGTGGTTGAGATATGTGTTAACCACTGAAAGGGTTACTTCAGGAGGGTATGGTTGGCTGTTCTTGACAAAGTAGACCAGAAGGCCAAGCACATGTACTGCATTTGAAGAAAAGAAATAGAATTAAATCTTCCTAATCAATATATAAGCCTGAAAATAAAGAGATACAGTTAACACTATCAGGTTGCAAAAGAATAAAAGTTACTTGTTGACTAAAAATTTTAAATTACTTGGTCAAGGTCATCAAAGAGAATGACCGAGGTGCTTTCTGGTTGAGCATTGGATATGTTAGGGGAGATTCTAGTGCTAGTTGGAAGATGGGGTTTTATTACTAGGACAGAGGTAGCCCTATATTTAAAAGAGTGTGCTTCTCAGAAGCAGAATTTAAAGCTTTTTATGAGTAAAACAGAGAACCTAAATATCATATTTTGGATAAAATTCAAATTTATTATTGGAAAATAGTTTTATCTACAGTGACACAAAAAATGGAAACAGAAAACAGCTTATGGTTTGCATAAAACAGCATTAAAATGTGTGTATAACAAAATGTAGTTGGTGAAGATTATATTGAATAGAGTAAAAAAACTATGAAATGTAGTATAAAGTAATACAAAGAAGACTGATGTAGAAGAAAATCAATACATGATTTAAGAAGTATTATTTCATTATAATTTGTGTATAGATTTTCTGAAGAATTTAACCTAATCTTAATTTAAATCGAAGCTGGCTAGATGCTCAAGAAACATAAATTGAATGAATGTATTTCTGTTAATATACTAGGACATATTATATATCAAAATTCCTTTCTACTACAGTGTTTCCCATTCCTTATCTTGCTTCTCTCCATCAGGGTGTATATAATAAGTGTGCTTTCATTGTATCAGACTGGTCTGGATTTAAATTTCAGCACCCAGATTTACTAGCTCTGTGATCTTAAAGATATCTATAAGGAATTGTTTTAACATGGTTATTTGTTTACTTTATTTCTGTTGTAAATATGACAGAGATGAGATGAGGATCAAGGACCAAAAGGCCTGGGGAAGATGACAGGTTGGATGGAGTTGGGAGTAGTAAGACAATGAACAAGTTCTTATGTTTATGAGGCCCAGCTAATTCAAGTCCTTTGTGGTGGTTTATGTTGACTCCATATGCCCATTCCTCAGTCCAGTGGTCTGTTCAGGCCTTTTCATTCCTCCCCTCTCTACACAGGAGTCCCATGGTCTTTGCTGGGATGCTCTCCTTTCTTGCTTTCATCCACAGACACTTCTAGTTCATTCTTTTAAGTAAGGTGATACGCTAGCTCACTGTGTTAACAATGAAAAAGTGAAGGGCTGTCTTTTCCCACTACTGTTATTTGGGTATGCCTTCACAGTAGACATCTAGAGACAACATATATGCCTTCACTCTCTGTCTTTGGACCTGATTTCATAATTTCAGATCAGGACAGTGGGGGATGGAATGGCTATTTGCTGCTGATGAGGACTTTGCTGGCATCACATAATCATATCATTTAGGGGCTACACTACTCTGATTCTTTCCAGGAGAATACAACATATGTGATCTTCCTATCATGGTATAACCAAAGAATGAAAATGCCCATTTCTTGCTTGGATTTATGAAAATTTCTGTTCAATTCTCTCCAGGTCAGAGACCACATGAAAAAAGAAAGCACTGATACCTATTTGGAATTGGAAAGTTCTGTATTATTTCTTTACTCAAAACAGTCTTTGGTAAAAGCTAGGTGATGGTCAAGTAGCCTTTTAAATGATATCACTTAAATCACAGAAGTTGACTTAGAAAGCCTACATTATAACACTATTGAGGTGATTAATAGCATTATATACCTGCTCTATCAAAATCTACTTCTGAGATAAAGTGCTATTCATGTAATATCTACTTTCATTTTCAACAAAGTGCTTTAACACAGAAAAAGCAGAATTCTAGCCTCATCTTATATTTCTGCATGGTGTGATATTTTTGGTTGTGGTTTCAGTTTCCATTATTAGAAAAATAGATGTAGTAGATGGCAAAATCCCAATATAATATATACCCAATCTAAAAACAAGTTTCTTGAAAGAAAAAAAGAAGAGTCATTCTTATATTTTACTTTAAATAATTTTTTCCCAGTTTACACACTAGGTAACTCACTAAGTGACCATCCCAATAAATCTAGTACCCATCTGATACCATATATAGTTATTACAATATTATTGACTATATTTCCTATACTATACTTTACATCCCCATGACTATTCTGTAATGACGAATTTGTACTTCTTAATCCTGTCACCATTTTCACCCATCCCTCCAAACCTTCTCCCATCTGGCAACCATTAAAATGTTCTCTGTATCTAAGAGTCTGTTTCTGTTTTGCTTGTTAATTTATTTTGGTTTTTTGGATCTGTTTTGTATGGTACAAGTATTGCTACCTCAGCTTTTTTGTTCGTTTGTTTATATTTTCATGAAATATCTTTTTCAATCGCTTTACGTTCCATTTGTGTGCGTCTGTGGACCTGAAGTGAGTCTCTTGTACACAGTATATGCAAGGGTCATGTTATCCATTCTACCTCCAACTGTCTTATTGGAACATTTAATCTTTTTTGCATTTAAAGTAATTATTGATAGATACGTATTTATAGCCATTATATTATTAATATTTTTAATATTTTTCCTTAGTCTTCTTAAAGAAGACCTTTGAACATTTCTGGTAATGCTAGTTTGGTATTGGTTTAGTTTACTCAAATCAATGGTTTGGAGTAGAAGGAAGAAAGAAACATTCAACCAGAACAGAAGGAAGAAACAAGAATTCAAAAAAATGAAGAGAGGCTTAGGAACCTCGAGGGCATCTTTATTTTTTTAAATTTTATTTATTTTTTAAATTACTTTATTGTTGTTTCAAGGACATCTTTAAACATCCAAATCATAGGGGTGCCAGAAGGAGAAGAGGAAAACCAAGAAATTGAAAACTTATTTGAACAGATAATGAAGGAGAACTTCCCCAATTTGGCAAAGGAAATAGACTTTCAGGAAGTCCAATAAGCTCAGAGAACCCCAAAGAAGTTGGACCCAAGGAAGAACACACCAAGGCACATCACAATTACATTAGCCAAGATTAAAGATAAGGAGAGAATCTTAAAAGCAGCAAGAGAAAAGGAGAGAGTTACCCACAAAGGAGGTCCCATTAGACTATCAGCTGATTTCTCCAAAGAAACCTTGCAGGCAGGAAGGGGTTGGAAAGAAGTATTCCAAGTCATGAAAGGCAAGGACCTACATCCAACATTACTCTATCCAGCAAAACTTTCATTTAGAATGGAAGAGCAGATAAAGTACTTCCCAGATAAGGTCAAGTTAAAGGAGTTCATCATCACCTAACCCTTATTATATGAAATGTTAAAGGATTTATCTAAGAAAAAGATAAAAAATATGAACAGTAAAATGACAACAAATTCACAGCTTTTAATAACCAAACCTTAAAAAAAAACAATCTGAGTAAACAATTAGAACAGGAACAAAATCACAGAAATGGAGATCACATGGAGGGTTATCAGTGGGGGAGTTGGAGTGGGAAGGGGAGAAAGGGGGAAAGGTTTAGAGAATAAGTAACACAAATGGTAGGTAGAAAATAGACAGGGGGAGGTTAAGAATGGTATAGGAAATGTAGAAGCCAAAAAACTTATGTATGTGATCCATGGATATGAACTAAAGGGGGGGATGTGGGTGGGAGGGGGTGTGTAGGGTGGAGGGGAATAAAGGGGGGGAAATGGGACAACTGTGATGGCATAATCAACAAAATATATTTAAAAATAAAATTAAATAAAAAAGAAATAATACATAGGGAAAATATCATTATGTTTTAAGACAATTAATAAATATCAAAAAACCTGAGAACCTGCAGACTCTAGACCAGTTTCTGTATGACTTCAACAGTGAACTTTCCTAGTGCATGCTAAATTATTAGGGAAAGCAATTTTCTTAATGGTTTCCTCTTTTTAATTGGTAGGCAGTGGCTATAGCTAGTAAGTTGGAAGAATTAAGAGGGCAGTAAACCCCCATGAGAAGGTCAAAGGGGGCTTCTCAAAGGCCTAATGAGTACCCATGCTATAAGGGTCTCTGACTACCAGGAGATCTTTCCCTGGTTGAGAATGAGATTGTGTCTCTTTTTGCAGAAGTCTGTTGGCATCGTTCTGCAACTAATCATTGCTCATTTGTAACAGCTGAAGAAGGCCACACTGGACCATGCCAGCACCAATGAAGTGAGAAAGAAACTTTAAATGGAGGAAAACACTCAACAGTAGGCTGAACTGGTGGTCACCTCACTGAAAGAGGTCATCTATGATCATTTCATTACCAAATCAACAGACTTTATTTTTCATTCTTCCTGTCTGTAACATTTGATATTCTTCTTTAGAAACATTTTCCCATGTTTCGATACACAATGCTGTCTTATTCCCCATTTACCTCTTTGAGTCCATCTGATTCATTTTTGTATTCAAGGTGTGCATGTTTTACAAGAATAAGTCTTTAGCCCTTTGCTCTTTTCTGTTTATGTACTTAATGAAATATTCACTCATGGCTTTAAGTATTCCTGCTCTGTGCTAAAACTAAATTCACATTTCCTTTTCTGATCCTTCTCACAAATCCACTAGACTATCTCTATGTGCTTATTAGTCACTTCTTCTTCATCATTTTGCATTTACTTCCAAGTCTACATGTCTAAACCCAAAATTAATATATACTCTAATAACAATCGTCAAGACACAAGAGGAAATATATAAAATGAAAAAGAAAAATGACAAGCAAAAAATATAAAATAACTAGTTATCAAAGAAATACAAATGAAAATAAAAAAGGCATACCACTTACAACTATCAAGTTGTCAAAGACTATTTAAAAAATTATAATATAGACTATTGGCAAGAGTGTAAGGAACTGGTCAGTCTTATATACTGTTGACAGAAAAGTAACTTGACAAAACTTTTCTGAAATGAAATTTGGCAATATGTATCAAAAGCCTTAAAGTAATACAGAAAATATAACATTAATTTCATTTCTCAGCCCATATTTTAGGTGAATAATATATGACTGATATTATATATGTATATTTATGTATACATGTATAGCATTGGTTATATAAGTGATATTTAGAAATAATGCAATTGTGTAACAGGAGATTATTTAAAATAATATCATATCCACTAGTAAAATATTATACAGAAAATAAATAGACTTACAGAGGAATTGTAACATAAAACCATATTATTGATATTTAATGTCAAGATAAGTTCATGCTAGGTATATATTATGTTAAGTAAAAAATGTAGGCAATGATACAATGCATAGAATTAAACATCATATTTGTAAAAATCATGTATATCTATATATCTACATTTATAATTTATATACATGTACAGAGAAAAAAAAATTTCTAAGAGAATATACACCATAGGTAAAAAAGTAGCTTTTGCTAAGTTTTGTATTTTCTCTTTATTAAATTTTCCATAATGAATGTATTTGGTTTTATTTTTTTAATTATATTTTTAAAAACAATAAATTATTTCCCTTAAAAATTTAGTGTTTTTTTTAATTTCAGTATGCCAATGGCATGCTCCATCTTGGTTATCCATTTTCAAAGTCATTTTATATTCTTCTGTCTGAGATTTATATAAATTTATAGAAATATCAGGTTATGTCAGTTTGTTTCTATTCTGCACCCCACTGACAAATTCATCTTTATTAAATATTATTTTTGCAAATAAGTTTTCAGGCTTAAATTCTGACCCATGCAGAATGGGGAGATTTTTGGGTTTTGATTTACATGCTGTTTGGAAAGTAGAGGTATGTTAAGTTTTTGAAAAATTAACAAGTTTTTTATCTATGATGTCTTGCATTGAGTGCATGTTTTATTCTGATAAAAAGTAAACAAACAAATCAAAACAAAAATCAGTTCATTACCTACAAGGTAAAGTTCAAAATCTTTAGTTTAATATTACATTCTTCTATAATCTGATTTTAATCCTCATTAATGAGATGAGGATCACCTGCAGTACTCCTCATACTAAAACTGGCCCAAAGTGTGCTATGTTCTTTCTGCAAGGAATCGTTAAGCACTTTATATCATAGTCTGATTTGATTATCCTAATCCTCTGGAGTGTGTACTATTATTATGCCCATTAAACTGATGAGAAAACAGAGACTTAGTGAGGATATGTTACTTGTAGTTGTGGAAATTTACTAGCTTTGTCATTCTGTATTATTTCTCCATTTTGTGGTATTAACTCCCCAATTTCATAACCTAGAATGCCTGTCACTCAAGGTGTTTTGGGCTCTTCATCCAAAGAATGAAGCAAGACTTTTCAGATACTCTTCCTGGATACAAATTTTGAAAATAATAATAAAGAGACTGATGATGGCAGCATATAAAGATAACGTACAAGTATATTAGTTTTTGCCACAAGCACACCAGAGATTAGAGGTTCCCACCATTGCAGCAAGATTCCATTTCTATCCCTTAGTTACCCACATCTGTGGATAAACCTATTCTTTCCCTTTCTTCCCTTTCCCTTCCCTTCTTTCCTTTCTCTTCCTTTCCCATATCTTCCCTTTCTTCTTCCCTTCCTCACCTTCTCTCTTTCCTCTCCCTCCCCTGTCTCTTTCTTTTTCATAAATCAGCCAAAGTGTGTTTCCGTTGCCTGCAATCTAAGCAATCTGATTAAACACTTGCTCAAGATTATCCAGCCAGACCATATGTAACTGCTGAAATTTGAACTCAAGTCTAGATGACTCAAAATTTGTGTGTTTTCATTTCTTGTTGTTCAGTTATAGTTGTCCCAGTTTTTCCTTCTATGCTCTCCCCTGCCCTGCCCAACCATCCACTCCAATACTCAGCCTACAACCCATTTTCCATGACCATGGGTCCTTTATACTTGCTCATTGACTAGACTCTTACCCTTCTTTCCCCTGTATCTCTTTCTCCCCTCCCCTCTGGTCACTGTCCGTTTGTTCCTTATTTCCATGTCTCTGGTTCTATTTTGCTCACTAGGTTCCACTTATAGGTGAGATCATATGGTATTTGTCTTTTGCCACCTGGCTTATTTCACTTAGCATAATACTCTCCAGTTTCATCCATGCTGTTGTGACAGGTAGGAGTTTCTTCTTTCTGCTGAGTAGTATTACATTGTGTAAATGTGCCACAGTTTTTTGATCCACTCATTTCTTGATGGACGCTTAGGCTGTTTCCAGCACTTGGCTATTGTAAATAATGCTGTTATGAGCATTGAGGTACATAGGTTTTTTTGAATTGGTGTTTCAGAATTCTTAGGGCATAATCCTAGTAGTGGGATTGCTGGATCGAAAGGTAGTCCCATCTTTAGTTTTTTTAGGAAATTCATACTGTTTTCCACAGTGGGTGCACCAATCTGCATTCCTGCCAATGGTGCACTAGGGTTCCCTTTTCTCCACAACCTCACAGCACTTGTCGTTTGTTGATTTATTAATGATAGCCATTCTGATTGGTATGAAGTGGTATCTCACTGTGGTTTTGGTTTGCATCTCTCTGATGACTAGTGATGTTGAGTATTCTTTCATATGTCTCTGGAACCTCTGTATGACCTCCTTGAAGAAATGTTTGTTCAAGTTCTTTGCCCATTTTTTAATTTGGATTGTTTGTCTTCATGATGTTGAGTTGTATGAGTTCTTTATATGTTTGGAGATCAAATCCTTGTCTGAGGTATCATTGGCAAATCTATTTTCCCATATAGTTGGTTCCTTTTTTCATTTCGTGATGTTTTCTTTAGCCGTGAAGCTTTTTAATTTGACATAGTCCCATTTGTTTATTCTTTCCTTTATATCCCTTGTCTAGGAGATATATTGGTGGAGATATTGCTGTGTGGGATATCTGATATTTTACTCCCTATGTTCTCCTCTAGGACATTTATAGTGCCATGACTTGTATTTGTCTTTTATCTATCTTTAGTTTATTTTGGTGTATGGTATAATTTGGTGGTGTAATTTCTTCTTCTTCTTCTTCTTCTTCTTTTTTTTTTTTGCATGTACCTGTCCAGATCTCCCAGCACCATTTATTGAAGAGGCTATTTTTACTCTATTTTATGCTTCTGCTCCCTTTGTCAAATAGTAATTAACCATATAGACATGGGTTTATTTCTAGGCTCCCTATTCTGTTTCACTGATCTATGTGTCTGTTCTTATGCCAATACCAGGCTATTTTTATTACAGTGGCCTTATATATAGTTTGATATCAGGTATTGTAATCCCTCCCACTTTGTTATTCTTTCTCAAAATAGCTGAGGGTATTCAGGGTCATTTATGCTTCCATATAAATTTTTGAAATATTTGTTCTATATCTGTGAAATATATTATTAGTATTTTAATAGGGATTGCATTGAATCTATAAATTGCTTTGGGTAGTATGGACATTTTAATGATATTCTTCCAAACCGTGAACACAGCATATGCTTCCATTTATTTGTGTCTTCCTTAATTTCTTTTGTCAGTGTTCTATTGTTTTCCAAGTACAGTTCTTTTACCTCCTTGGTTAAGTTTATTCCTAAGCACATTATTTTTCTTGTTGCTATAGTAAGTGGGATTTTTTTTCCTAGTTTCTCTTTCTGATAGTTCATTGTTGGTATACAAAAATGCCTCTGATTTCTGAATATTGACTTTGTATCCCACTGTTTTGCCAAATTCATTTATTAAGCAGATTTGTTTTTTTGGTGGAGCCTATTGGGTCATTTATGTACACTTTCATGTCACCTGCAAACAATGATACTTCTTCCTTTTTTCCAAGTTGGATGCCTTTATTTATTTTTCTTGTCCAATCACTGTGGCTAGAACTTCCAACACTCTGTTGCACAGAAGTGGTGAAAGCAGACACCCTTGTCTTTTTCCTGAACTTAGGGGAGAAGGTTTTTGCCCATTGACTATGATGTTGGTTGTAGGTTTCTTGTATATGGCCTTCATTATGTTGATGCAGGCTCCCTGTACTCCCACATTGCTGAGGATTTTTTTTATTATACATGAGTGCTGTACTTTATCAAATGCTTTTCAGCATCTATTGATATCATCATGTGATTTTTGTCTTTCCTTTTGTTTATGTGATGTATTATGTTTATTGATTTGTGAATATTGTAACATCCTTGCATCCCTGGGATGAATCCCACTTTATCATGGTGTATTATCTTTTTAATGTATTGCTGGATGCGGTTTGCCAATATTTTGTTGAGGATTTTAGCATCTATGTTCATCAGTGATATTGGCCTGAAGTTTTCTTTCTTTGTTGTGTCTTTGTGTGGCTTTGGAATTAGGATAGTACTGTCCTCATAGAGAGTTTGTATGTTTTCCCTCTTCTTGAAGTTTTTGGAATACTTTCATCAGGATAGGTGTTAGCTCTTCTCTTAATATTTGCTAAAATTTGATTAGAAACTGTCTGCTCCAGGGATTTTGTGTGCAGGAATTTTTTGAGTACTGCTTTAGTTTCACTGGCTATTATTAGTCTACTAAGGCTTTCTGCTTCTTCTTGATTCAGTTTCAGAAGATTATATGTTTCTAGAAATTTGTCCATTTTGCCCAGGTTGTCAAATTTCTTGGCATATAGTTGTTTGAAGTAATTTCTGACAATTCTTTGTATGTCTTTGTTATCAGTTATAATTTTTCCTCTTTTGTTTCTGATTTTATTTATGGGTTCGCTTTCTTTTGTTCTTGATGAGTCAAGTTAAAGGCTTGTCAATTTTCCTTATCTTTACAAAGAACCAGTGCCTGGATTTATTGACTCCTTGAATTATTCATTTAGTCTCTGTATCATTTAATTCTGCTCTGATCTTGATGATTTCCTTCCTTCTACTTGCTCTGGACCTTGTTTGTTGTTGTTTCTCCAGTTCTTGTAGATGTAGGGTTAAATTGTTTATTTGAAATGTTTCTATCTCTGTAAGTAGGCCGGTATTGCTATGAACTTCCCTCTCAGGACTGCCTTTGCTGTGTTCCATAGTTTTTAGGCTTTTGTATGTACATTTTAATTCTTTCCACAAACTTTTTAATTTCTTCCTTGATCTTAATTTTAACACATTGTTTAATAGCATGCTGTTCAGTATCCATAAATTTGACTGTTTTTGAGTTTTTGCATTCAGGTTGGTTTCCAGATTCAAGCCCTTGTTATCTGAGAAGATGCTTGATATGATTTTAATTTTGTATTTGTTAAGGCTTGTTTTGTGTCCTATCATGTGGTCTGTCTTTGAAAATGTCCCATGTACATTTGAAAAGAATGCATGTTTTGCATCTTTGGGGTGAAAGGTTCTGTGTATATCAATGAAGTCCTTTTGACCTAGAGTGTTGTTCAATGCCAAAATATCCTTGTTGATTCCTTGGTGGAAGATCTATCCATTGGTGACACGGGGTGTTAAAATATCTACTATAAGTATGTTGCTGTCTGTATCTTTCTTGAAGTCCTCTAAGATTTTCCTTATATATTTGGGTTCTCCTATGTTGGGTTCATATATGTTTACAATGCTTATATCTTCTTGATGGATGCTTTCTTTAATTATTATGAAGTGTCTTCCGTGTCTTTTTATGGTTTTTGTTTTGAAGTGTATTTTGTCTGATATAAGTATTGCCACCCCAAGCTTTTCTTTTGTGTGTGTCCATTTGCTTGGAATATTTTTCCATCTCTTCACTTTCGGTCTGTGTATTTCTTTTTTTCTGAGGTGAGTTTCTTGTTCACAGCATATATGTGGGTCATGTTTTGTTATCCATTCAGCTACGCTATGTTGTTTGATTGGAGCATTTATTGCATTTACATTAAAGTTTAATTTTATGGGTACTTATTCATTGCAATTTTTTCATATTGTGTTTTTCTCTCTGTCTTGCTCTCTCTCCTTTTCTCTCTGTTTTTATTTTTATTTATTTTTTTATTTTTTAAATCAGTCCCTTTAGCATCTCTTGCAGTGGTGGCTTGGTGGAGACATACTCTTTTAGCCTTATTTTGTCTGGCAAGCTCTTTATTTCACCATTTATTTAAATGAGAACCTTGCTGGATAGAGTAGTTTTCATTGTAGTTCCTTGTTTCTCATTACCTGGAATATTTTGTGCCAATCCCTTCTGGCTTGTAGTGTTTCTGTTAAGAAATCCACTGGTAGCCATATTAGAGATTCCCTGTATGTTACTTGTTGTTTCTCCTGTGCTGACTTTAAGATTCTCTCTTTGTCTTTAATATTTGGCATTTTAATTATGATGTGTCTTGGAGTAGGCTTCTTTGAGTTCATCTTGATTGGAACCCTCTGTGCTTTCTGAACTTGCATGACTGTTCCCCTCAACAAGTTAGGGAAGTTTTCTGTCATTTTTTTCAAGCAGGTTTTCTATTCCTTGCTCCTTTTCTTCTCCTTCTGATATTCATGTGATGTGGATGTTGTTACATTTCATGTTTTTCTAGAGTTACCTTAAACAATCTTTGTACTTTTTGAGTCTTTTTTCATTTTGTTGCTCTATCTGGGTATTTCTTTCTACATTGTCTTCCAGTTCACTGATTCAAGTCTCCGCTTCATCCAGCCTGCTTTTAATTCCTTCTAGTTATTTTTTACTTCAGATGTTGCTTTCTTCATTTCTTCCTGGTTCTTATTAATCATTTCTATTTCTTTTTTCATGCTCTTGTAGTTCCCACTCAGTTCCTTGTAGTTGTCACTGAGTTCCTTGGGCATCCTTATAACCATTTTTTAAAATTCTATGTCTGATAGTTTGTTTGCCTCAATTTCATATTTAGCTCTTTTTCTGGAGATACTTCCATTCCTTTTGATTGGGTGTTTGTTCTTTGTCTCTCCATTTTAGGTGACTCTTCATTTGTTTCTGCATCTCAGGATACTCTGCTTTGCCTGCCTATCTTCATGGGGTGGACTTCTGTGGTAGGAGTTCTGTGGGACTCAGTGGTGCAGTCTCTTTGATCTCCTGATCTGGATGCTTTAGGGCTGCCCATTATTCAGTCTGTGTGGGCTCTCTTATTGTACTTGGCTTTGCTTGTTGGTAGCTCATTCGTTGCTGGGTTCTCCCCTCCAGCCACCTGACTGGTAGTCACAACTCCTGCTGCATCTTGTATGTTGTTGTACAGGTATTGGTTAACAAAACAATATTACCAAGAAACTAAACCTATGCCAGCAAACCCCACCACCACCACCACATCAGCCATACCAAGAGCAATCGAGCAAAGATTAATAAAGGTGGAGTGAGATTAAAAATATTATAAGATATGAAAGAAGGATTATGAGATGACTAAAAGAGGTAAAATTATTTTGAGTGGGAAAAGGGAGGAGAAATAATACAAATAGGAAATAGAAATGAGGTAAAGAAAGGGAAAGAATAAAATTTAAAATGTAAATAAAGCAGGGAAGAGTGATAGCAAAACTGGAGTAGGAAAAAGTAAGAGTACACTATGAGGTTTGAGGTAAAATATAAAAGGTATTGAACCAATGGAACCAAAATTGCAGGTAAACCACAGCAAGGTCAATAGCAGCAATAGCTGAGCAAAGATTAATGAAGGTGGAAAGGAAATAAGAATATTATACAAAAGAGAAAAGTGAATATGAGATGTCTACAGTAAATAAACATGATGTTGAGAGGATGGGGGAGGAAAACTAATAAGAGTAAGGAATAGAACCCAGGCTAAGAAAGGGAAAAAAATAAAATTCCTAACTCAACTGATTAAGGGCAGTGGGAAGGCAAAATGGAGAAAAACAGGGGGAGAGTATCCAATGGGATTTGAAGGACAAATAGCGAATGAGTATAAATACCATTGGAGAAGAACAGGAATAATCATGATATCCTTGCCCAACTAGCCACAATTTATAAATGTGGAAAGAAAATAAGACTATCAAAAGAGGGAGAAAAAGAATGTGAGCTGACTTAAAGAAGGAAAAATGCTTTCAGGAGGATAGATGGAGGAGAAATAGTAACAGTAAGGAATAGGAATATGGTGTAGCATGGGAGAAAATAAAGTTTGCAACAACAATAAGAAAGGTCAGGAAGGGGACAAAATAGGGTAAGACCAGGGAAGGGTACTATGTGGGATTTGAAATAACAGTAACATGAAAAAATATACAATCTGATAAAAAATAAAAGATCAAGAGTAGTGAGTTAGTTGGAATACAATGGAAGAAAAAGAAGAAATATTAAAAGGCTTTGTGAAAGGTAGAAAAGAAAAAGAAAAAACATGCAAGTTCTGAAGAAGAGCAAGGCAAAATTCATCTCAGATGTTGGCGTTCGCCTTTGCCTTCTGAGTTCTTCTGGGATCAGTGGCTTTTTTTTTTTTTTAATCATCTCAAGGTCCCGGGGTGGGTCCTCCACCTGCTGGAAACACTACATGTATCTCCTTCACCTGCCTCTGTTGTGATCAAGAGGGTGGGCTCTCTGTGTCTCCCCTGGGAAGTGCTGTTTAATCTTCTAGGAAAACTGTGGCTGTATTCCCCTTACCCCTAAACCCCCTGTCTTAGTCTATCCCAGTTTACTTCCAAAAATGTGTAGTTTCTCATTATATAGCTGTCTGTTTCATGGGCGGGGGGGAAGGGACGGGGCGCAATGTGTGTAAGAGCATCAGCTCTCTCCTGCTTGGTTTAGACAGCAGCTCTGTGTGTGAGCAGAGGCTGGGCAGAGCCCTGAGTCCCCCTTGATGCACCACTTTCAGAACTCCCTGCTTTGATAGTTTCAGTGAAATAGGGCCCTAGGGCCCAGTGTACTTTTTCTCTGTGTGGTGGATTCCAAATGGGCCCTTTTAGGCATTCCTATTGCTGTCTTTCTCTTGTGGAAATGCCTTCTGCAGGGTTACTAAGCCTGCCAAGCCAGTTTTGCAGATCTTCTTCTGATACTGCAGGAAGTTCAGGCTGGGCGCAACCTACCCTTCGCAGAGGTTCTGCCAAAGAAAGGGACTCAGTCTGGCTTTAAATGATCTCAGATGCACAGTTCCCAGCCCTCATAGCATACAGTGGCCCACACTCTCCACTCTGTGAAACTGCACTGGGCTGGGGCCAAGAAATCACCTCACTTTGCACCTTTTTGATCAATCTGCCCAGCTGTACTGACTGGGAGCAAATCATACCCACAATTCTTTTCCTGTGTTGGCAGGACTGCGGCATGTGTGGGGTCCCTGCCCAGTACATGGCAGCTCCCCTTTTAAAAAAGTCTCTCTGGGCTATCCCACTGCAGTGCTGAGTCACTGTCTGGCTTTCCATAGACACCACTTCTCCAGAAAGTCTAGTCTATCACAGTCATGGCTAACTGTGGCTCTTCTTCTGCACCAGATCCAGGTGCAGATAGTATCTCTCTCACTCTCTGGCATTCTCCCAGTTGGTGTTTGCCACTGTAGCTATGGGTGTGCTGCTAGCTCTGTGTGTGTGTGTGTGTGTGTGTGTGTGTGTGTGTGTGTGTGTGTGTGGCCTGGTTCTCCCCTATGACTTTGTGTATGCAAGTCACTGGTGGCCCAGGTATGGGGATTCTCTGCTCTGGGAGGGAAGGGAGCCGCTAAGCTGCTGTCTTTGACAAGGCTCTCCATGGATGCAGGCTCCATGGCTGGTGGCACCATGCCCAGGGATTTTCCCCATCCACCTATAAAACCTCCTAACCACCTGTTTTGAAGCATCTTCTGTACTCTTTGGCTTCCAAACTTCATATCAGCTAAGATTCCGTTGACTGTCGACTTTGTTTTTTGGAATATCACCTAAGTGTCTGAGTTGGGTGCAAGAGCAAGTGGACTCAGCTGCCACCTACCTGGCCATCATCTCCCACTGTTAAAGTCTGTGTTCTTAACACTGTGTTTTAGAGTGGGACTGAAATACTCAACCTCAGCTCTGGTCTGTATTGCTTAAATGCATCCTTGTTCACTTTCATCAAATTTTGCACAACCCACCTCTACTACTAAGATATCCTTCCTTTGCTTTCCTTTTACTCCTGATTCTATCGAAATTGTCCCACTGACCATCATAATACCCACCTTCACTAAAGTGTTAATTAAACTCTTTAAACCATAGAGGTACTTTCTTCTAACACTTATTATTTACTGGTGGAATAAGAGACAGAAGGATCAAAGCCAAAAATAACTATTCAGCTTGAAAAACTACCCTTGGTTCCCTATGATTTATAAAATAAAATCTAAACCTCAAAAACTTTACATGCAAGGTATTAAAAAAATAAAGTCCAAATCTACTTCCCTAGTTACATAATATGCTATTTTTTCCTTTTCTCCTTCAGCTCCTCTTCTACTAATCAGCTGAAAATTTGGTAGCACTTTACACATATACCATTTATTGTGTTCATGTGCATGGCATTCATTTGTTTCAAAACTTCCTTGTGACAATCTTTGCATTCTTGCATTTTGGGTTGGTTTTACTTTTAATATGTGGTATAAAGGAAAACACACTATTCAGGCAGTGAAAAGACTGGGTTAGTTCACCTCTCCTGACCTGAATAGTTTGAATAATTTACCATTCAAAGCTATCCTTCCAGCTAGGTTTTATTTATTATATATTTATTTTTATTTATTTATTTATTCATTTATCTGAAAATGTATGGGGAGAATTGGCTGTCAACATGATAAATCTGAGTTACATTTAGAGGAGTATTTATTTATACTATAAAATTTACACCGTATCATTGTTTAAATTTATAAACGAATATGGTAACAGAAAAAATATAGAATTTTATATATTTTCTTTTACATTTTTTGAAACAATGTGGGACATTATGTAATTATTACTGATATTTTGCTTCAAGAATTTTTTGCCTCTTTGAATACAAAATCATGTTGTAAAAAATATAAGAGAATATTTTTCCTGTAGGTGAGAATGAGCCTATTGTACACTGCTGGAAACAAGTAATCTGAAAATAAATATACTAGGAGACACAAAATGCCTTTTTAAAGATGACATCAGAAGTCTAGAGCTTGACATGAAAGGCTTATATATTAAGTGCAATACCTCAACTTGTCTTTGAAACACAATAGCTTTTTACATGATATTTCAACTGTAAGCCATAGTCTCTCTTCTCTACTTTAATAGGGGGTAAAACAGCCTTTTCTGCTTTCTTAGTTTTTCATTTAAATAAATATGATTAAAAATATATTGGCATAATTTGGGTTTTTAGATTACTTTGGGCATGGGGCTGAACACAGGACTTCTTTGTAACAGCATCTCCAGATGTTAGGACTTTTGCACTCTGCGTAGAAATGTGAATATATTTATATATTGGAGTGACACTTCTACAGGAAACCTAGAGACCTGTTTACTACATGTCACCAAAGTTAAAGTGTTAGTGTGGGTAAATTTCACTGCTTGTGTAAGCTTTACGAATATAATTACTCAGTGTTAGACAATAAGAAATGGAAAACACTTAAGTGGCTTTCTTATACCTGGGCCTGTTGATTTTGTTTTGTCAATGAGGGCTTTCATTAAGAGCCACTGAAGGTTAGTTTCTCTCAATTGATGTAGTGGTAACAATTTACTCTCTCCTGCCATAGTAAAGATAGAATGAAAAGAACCTGTCCTTCAATCTGTTCATGGTAGAGATTTTTTTTTTAAAAGTATAAACATTGAATTCCTCTGCTTGCTTGGAGATGGAAGGTCATTAACAGGGCACTTGAGCAGATTGGAATTACAGTCAACTGAGACGGTTGAAACATCCTAAATGGCTTAATGCAGCAACTAAGTGCTTCTTAAATTCCAAAACTTTTACTTGAGCACAGAGACCATGAATTTCCATTGCCTCTAGGAAATGCCGTTTCTATACTTTTGTGTGAGGACACAACACAAATTTAAATAGCCGTGTTTATATCTTTTGCTTAGCAATATTAATTTGTCAAGATGTAAATGTAAAATTAGATTATAAATTAATTTTATATGGTAAAATATGAAAATTAATAGAAAAATGAGTGAAAAGTAAATTTAATTGTACAGCTAATGCCAATCCAATCTGTTTGAGATTCTATATTAATTTGTACTGTTATAGCTATATATGTGTAAAATGGTAGGTATCAGTCAAGTCAAAAATAAAATGCTCTCTTTTGCTCTCTCTCTGTCTCTCTTTCTCCCCATTTCCCCCAAGCTTACCATCTCTTAAATATTTATTTAACGCCTAGGAAAAATATATTCCCAGAACATGCAGATAAAAAGGTATTTGTGATTCAAGGTAGAGCATGAACTCCAAAATGGAAAGAAATAAAATCCAGCCTAATGCATTCAAATACGAACAGCTGACAGATATCAGATTGTAATTGCTAACAAACTAACACTAGGAAATGTGCTACTGAAATCCCAAAAAGCCATTGATGAAAGACTCCAGGGCCAAAAGACAAATCGAAGACTTATTTTTGAATTAACAAGAACATAATTTCCCTCATTTTTATCTTTAAATGTTTTGACTTTTCATTTTCTGATACTCTTCAAATATAGTTTTATTTTTTATTTATTTTAAAGAATTTCAAGATTTATTATATTTTAAAAATGAATTTGATGGGGTGACATTGGTTAATAAAATTATATAGGTTTCAGGTGTACAATTCCATAATACACTGTCTGTATATTGTATTGTGTATTCCACCCAAAGTCAAGTCTCCTTCTATGACCATTTATCTCCCATTTACCCTCTTCTACCTCCCTCCAACCTCCTTTCCCTCTGCCTATCACCATATTTTTGTCTGTGTCTATGAGGTTTTTTTTTTGCTTAATCTCTTCACATTTTTTTTTAACTCCATAAATTCTTCAGAATCAGTGTTTTGGGTTTCTTCAAGATATATTCCTAGAAGTGGAAGTGCTGAGTCATTAAACAATGCTGTACTTAATTTTTTGAGGTAACTCCAATACTGCTTTCCACAGTGGCTGCACCAGTCTGCATTCCCAACAGAACATGAGGGTTCCCCTTTCTCCACATTCTCACCAGCCAATACTTATTGTTTGTTGATTTATTGATGATAACCATTCTGACAGGTATGAAGTGATATCTCATTATGGTTTTACTTTGCATTTCTCTGATGATTAGTGACACTGAGCATCTTTTCATGTCTGTTGCCCATCTGTATGTCATCTTTGAAGAAGTAGCTGTTCGAATCCTTTGCCCAATTTGTAAATTGGATTGTTTAAATTTTGGTGTTGAGTTTTATAAGTTCTTTATAAATTTGGATATTAACCCCTTATCAGATGTACCACTGGGGAATATATTCCCCATCCAGTGGGTTGCATTTTTTAATTTGTTGATGGTTTTCTTTGCTGTGCAAAACCTTTTTAGTCTGATGTATTTCATCTGTTCATTTTTCTTTTGTTTCCCTTACCCAAGGAGATATATCAGAAAAAGTATTGCTACAAGAAATGTTTGAGATTTTACTGCCTATGTTTTCTTCTAGGATTTTTATGTTTTTGAGTCTAACATGTAAGTCTTTATTCAATTTTTAGCTTATTCTTGTATGTGGTGTAAGAAGTTGGCCTAGTTTCATTTTTATGCACATATTGTGCAGTTTGCCAAACACCATTTATTGAATAGACTGTCTTTACTCCCTTGTCAAACATTAAGATGTGGGTTGATTTCTGGGTTCTCTGTTCTGTTCCATTGATATTTATGACTCTTTGTATGCCAGTATCATATTGTTTTGATTACTATGGCCTTGGAGTATAATTTGATATCAGGTACTGTGATTCTTCCAACTTTATTCTTTGTTTCAAGGTGTCTGTGGCAATTTTGGATGTTTTGTGGTTTCATATAAATTTTTGGAATATTTATTCTAGTTCTGTTAAATACACCATTGGTATCTTGATAGGAATAGTATTGAATGTATAGATTGTTTTGGGGAATATGAACATTTTAATAATGATAATTCTTTCTACCCATGAATATGTTATATACTTCCACTTAATTGTATTTTCTTCAATTTTTTTCTTCAGTGTCTTATAATTTTCTGAAAACAGTTCTTTACATCCTTGGTTACATTTATTTCCTAAGTATTTTTTTATGCAATTGTAAATGGGATTGTTTTCTTAGTTTTCCTTTCTGTTAACTTGTTATTAGTGTATAAAAATGCAACTGATTTCTGGATGTCATGTATCCTGCTACTTAACTGAACTTATTTATCAGTTCTAGTATTTTTTTTGGTGGTAAGGTTAAGGTTCTCTGTGTACAGTGTTATGTCATCTGCAAATAATGACAGTTTTACTTCATTCCAATTTGGATGTCTTTTATTTCTTTTAAAAAAGATTTTATTTATATGTTTTTAGAAAGAAAGAAAGGGAGAGAAACATTGATGTAACAGAGAAACACCAATGGGTTTGGTCTCATATGCACCCTAACCGGGGACCAAACCTGCAACCCAGGCATGTGCCCTGACTGGGAATCGAACCAGTGACTTTTTGCTTTGTAGAATGATGCAAAATCAAATGAGCCACATCAGTCAGGACAATGCCTTTTGTTTTTTCTTCCTATCTGATCACTGTGGCTAGGACTTCCAGTACTATGCTGAATTAAAAGAGCTAAAATGGACATCCTTGTCTTATTCGCAATCTTAACAGAAATACTTTTGGTTTTTGCCCATTGAGTATTTTGTTGGCTGTAGGTTGTGATATATGGTTTCTATTTCCATGTTGCTGAGAGTTTTTGTCATAAATTGGTGCTGGAATTTATCAAATACTTTTTTTGCACTTGTTGATATGATCATGTGGTTTTTATCCTTCATTTTATGTGTTATATCATGTTTATTCATTTGTGGATAATGTACCAACCTTGCTTCTCCAGAATAAATACCACTTGATCATGGTGTATGATCTTTTTAATAATTCGATGAGGATTTTAGCACCTATGTTCATCGGGAATATGGCCTATAATTTTCTTTCTTTTTAGTGTTTTTATCTGGTTTTGGAATTAGGGTAATGCTGACCTCATAAAGTGAGTTCGGGAGCTTTCCCTCCTCTTGATATTCCCTCCCCTTTGCAACAGCACGGATGGAACTGGAGAGCATTATGCTAAGTGAAGGAAGCCAGGTGGTGAGGGACAAATGCCATATGATCTCACCTTTAACTGGAACATAATCAACAAAAGCAAAAAGCAAGCAAAACTTAACCAGAGACATTGAAATTAAGAACAATCTAACAATAGCCAGGGGGGAGCGGGGAGGGGACAATGGGGAGAAGGGTTTTCAGGAACCACCGTAGAGGACACATGGACAGAACCAAGGGTGGGGAGGGAGGCAGGGAAGGGAGGTGGGATTGGAGGGGGAGGGGAGGGGAGAGTATGCTGACAACTGTAATTGAACAACAATAAAGTAAAAAAAATAATAAAAAAAGAGAAAAGGATAAAGTTATGAGTCATTTTCAATGTCCTCTTTACTATTCTGTCATTTTTGTTTTACTACCATTCAGGCATAAGCCTATGCTATTGTTCTAGATTGTGGCTTGTCAGTGCATGGCTTACCCATTTGCAAACATAATAAAACTCAGCATTTAAAGAGCAATAAATCATATCTGCCTGATGCATCTCTATCAGCTTAGTCCTATTTTTGCTGTATCTTTGCTATTTGGACTAATTTAACCCTACATATATAAAAACATAGGGAAGGCTGTCTGTTAAATTTAAACATGCTTTTCCCAGAAACCTTTTCCCAATACCATTATCATTCAGCAAAATACTTCAGTTCTGTTTTAGGGAGAAAATTAGAGCTATGGGGAATAATTTATCTCAACCACACTTCAATTCCCTGAACATCTGCTTGTCTTCTCCTACTCTCTTAGCCTCTTTCTCTGCAGTGGTTCTTTTCCCGAAGTCAAATCTTTTCCAATCCTCTTGCACTAAACTAATTTTTTTCATCATATATCCTCTGGCAAACTCTATTTTCTCTTCTCTCTTATGCACATTACAGAGCAATTGGTTTCATCTCAGATGTCTACTACGTTATCCTACACTCATCTCCCAACGCCCTGCAACTTAGCTTCTGTCCCCATTAGTCTGCAGAGACTATTCTTGCTGAGGTCACTAGTAATCAAACCCAATGATGAGTTCAGTCTTTATTTTACCAGATATTTTTTTCAGTGAATATTAATGATCATTTTATTTCTTAAGAACTTTTCTATTCTCTTTTCTTCCATAACAGTATACTCATTTGCTTCTTATTACTCTTTCTTTTTCTCTTGTCTCTCCTTAGTTTGGTTCTTATAAAACTGCTATTAAGCATTACTTCTCATCCTGTAAGATTTATTCCACGATCATGATTTTACGTATACCCAACCTATGTGTGCATGATTTCCAAATCTCTACAGCTCAAACTTTAATCTGCACTTTAGACTATACATTCCCCATTCCAAAGATCCCACAAGAGCATCAAACCCCTCAAGTCCAAAATGAAACTTAGCACTTTTTTATTATTCTAGATGAGCTCATATTCTATATTTTCTGCTGGATCAATTTCTATTCTACTACATAAGCTAGAAGCCCAATTCTTGACTCCTTTCATTCTCTTTTTCTCTCTACACTTGAAACCTCTAAGTTCTGTATTTCATCAATTATAAATGCAGATTTCAGATTTTAACATTTCTGAAATCAGGATACATTATTACAACAAACACTAACCAATGTATTGTTATAGTTTGATTAGCAGAGATTTATCCCCTCTTCATGGTGCAGAAATAAATATTATGTTCTATGGTCCAGTCCATGGTGCTTTACATCAGATAAAATGTAGCCCTTCAGAAATCTATTTTAATATTTCCACTTCACTATTAGTCCTGTAATTCAAGAGTCTTCCTTTCCTAAACTTCCAGCAATTTTGATGTGCCTGCTTCTCTTTCCAAGATCTTTTCTTTTGTGCTTCTTCTCCTTGAAAGCTCAAACGCACACACACACATACCAATATCCCTCTCCACCAAAACCAGAGAACTCCCATTTCACACATTAAGATACAGCATCTAGGAAAGGAGACACTTTTCTCTAAGTGGGGTCAGATGCCCCACAGTAACCCTCTGTATGTTTTCATCATTGTGTTCTCCACATACACCATAAATTTACAAATCTGTCTGTTGCCCTCACTCAATAGGATTTTTTTTTAGAGCAGAGCCTATATTAAGTAATATTTGTGTCCATGGGACCTGAAATAATTTTAGTAGCTCTTTGTTGAATAAAAACTGAATGGACAAATGATAGCTAAAACATTGTTGAGGGATGTGATTGTTCATGACTAGTACCCAGAGGGAAAAAGAAAACATAGGTGAAAACAGAATTCCAGAGAACACCAAAATTTAAGAGATGTACAGAGGAAAATGTGCCTGCAAAAATACCGAAAAATAGAGATTATAAATCTCCAACTTTGATTGCACAATGATGACAATGAAGCTCATGTTTTTCCTTAGTTCATGGCTAGCCTTCCCTCCTCATAATCACCTCCTTCACATTCTTCATCTACCTGACCTGATGAGATGCTGCCTCAATTAGGAACTGAAGGATGTTAATTAGATTCAGAGCAAAGGAAAAACTATTTCAGGCAAACGGTCTGTCATGTGCAAAGCTCCTGTAGTGGGAGGGATTATAAAAAATGACTAGTACCTGGCTGAAGTGGAAAGGTGTAGGTGAGTATAAAATGTGACTGGAGACTAAGTTTAGGATCAGGACATACAAGGCCTTGTGGGTCTTGTAATGGAGTTTTCCCTTCACCTGAGACAATGGAAAGCTAGAAAAGGTTTTAAATCCTGAGCACAGAAGGTCATATAATGACATGCATTTTCTAAAGGCCATTCTGTCTTAATTGAAGGAGAACTACAGTGGACACAGGAGAACAGATGTATTTCTTGTACAAATTAGGGAAATAAATAAGATACAGAGAAAGAACACGAGATTTATAGCTGAGCGACCTTGACATAGATCCAGATTCCAGCATTTCTATGACATTGTGAGGATTAAATGAGAGAACTTATAAAAACCTTAACAAAAATTAGTTCTCTTTCACCTCCCCAAAACCAGGCTCTCATTAAACATTTGTCAAAGAATTCTATGTTATGTACAAATCACATTAACTTTCAAATTTTAAAATCTACCTGAAGTTTATATTTAAGATTTAAATTCTTACTATATCAGCCAGAATAGCTATATTATTAGCACCCATATTCACTTTTTACTCTTGACTTCTTGCTATTTATTTAATGTGAAAAGTAAATGTCAGTCTTACAAACAAAAACAAAAAATGCAAAACTCACTATATAGACTTAATAAGTAGGCTGAGGTAAGTAGAGAAGAGTACAATTTGGGCCAACTACCATCAACTCTAACCCCATAAACAATGCCTTCTCTTATGCACTGCACTTCATATGGGTATCGGAGTAGAACTGTGTAATGACAGCCCTAATAGCTACCAGTCATAAAGAAACAACAGAAGAACAAATGTTGAGACTTGAAAGTTGGAAGGATCAATAGCTAGATAGCATTTGTTATATGAGAGCTGAAATTAGATCTTCAAAGAAATGCTGCCGAAAGCAAAATAAATTAGGTAATTTAGTAGGTTCAGAAAACAACTTATTTTAAGGTTTGAGTCCCAACATATACTATATATTTATGTCACTGCTCATCTGGTTTAAAAGATTTATCCAAATACTCCTTTTGTTTATCCTCTGGCTATTTTCCAGTTCAGTCTAACCTACCTGGTATCATTTTTACGAAAATATCTCTTTTTTTGGGTGTGTAAGAGTTTCATCTTCTGTGAGTTTCTTAAAGTCAGATATTATTCATCTTTTTATTTCTAGCACCTGGAAAATTATGTGAACCATGGTGAACACCTAAAGATATCTTTGGTCAAATAAACATGTAAATTAACATAGTAAGTCTCTGCTAAAGGACTACCAAGGACTACTTTCTCAAAGAGCACTTTACTATCTATTTTCATCTTAATGTTTCTTCATGACACCACTATCTATCTTCATTGATATAATCTGTACCTTTATTAGTCGCCCACTAGAACATATGCTGCATGAGGGTGGGGTCTTTGCTTTCCTTACTGCTTTATCTCCAGAGCCTGGAAGAGAGCCTGACACAAAATAGGGGCTCAAATACATTTGGTAAATGAATGAATAATCAATATTTCATAGTATTTCCTCTGTATTCTCTTTTCATATTTGTCCATACTTAATAAGGTAAATGTTTTATGTTGCAAAATCATCATTCTCTAATTGCTGGGCTATATTAGTCAAGGCTTTCCAGAAAAGCAGAACCAATAGGTTAAATATACATATATATGAGAGAGGAAGAGAGATTTATTTTAAGGAACTGACTGATGCCGTTGTGGGGGCTGGAAAGTGTGAAATTGGCAGGGCAGACAGCAGGCTGAAAATTCCAACAAGTTGATGTTGGAAGATGGTCTGGAGGCATAATTCTTTCCTTTTCTTTTAAGGCTCTCATCTGATTGGATGAGGCCCACCCACATTATAGAGAATAATTCTCTTTATTAAAAGTTGACTGATTTAAATGTTAATCACATCTAAAATATATATTCACAGCAACATCTAAATGGGTGTTTGATCAAAAATGGATGTCATGGCCCAGCCAAGTTGACACATAAAATTAATCCTTAAATCTTGTTCTCTCAACGACTGTCAACAACAGTGAGCTTTATCTGCCTATATGCTGCTCACATGGCTGCTGCCAGCAGAGGGCACCATCAGGCACTGGTTTTGAGGCTCTTAGGTCTATGCCAGATCTCCTCTTAAGTGTGCTCTGCAGACTCCTAGCATCTATACCACCTGAGAGCTTGGCAGAAGTGCAGAATCTAAGACCCCATCTTAGATCTACCGAATTTGAGTCAGCATAATTGTAGATTGCCAGGGGATACCCATACACATTAAGCAGCGGCAATGCTCTTTCCAGGCAACTTGGGGCAAATAAGTCTTCCTGTTCTACACCTCCCCCCCGCTCCCCAGTTTTTAGATCCTCCTTTTCTGCACTTTTTATTTGCATATGAGTGGTCATATAACTCATTTGAGGGTAGAAAAGAGACTGATGGTAGTTGGCTTTTTCTGCTTTTCTCTATTTAGAAAGTATGTGGAGGCCTAATAAAAATCTGTTAGAAGTGCCACAAAACCTGTAAGGGAGGCATAGCTTTCACATTAATATATACCTTCAAGGAAAAGTAGCATGGTAAATGGTGGACTGTACAGCTATTGGGAATCAAGGGTTCTTGATGCGAGTGCAGAAGTTTCTAGCCATGTGATCTTGAAAAATGTTTTTCTTTTTCTTTTTTTTTCTTTTAGCTGTAGTTTCCTATCTATTTATTGAAAAGTTTAAATTAGTTCATAATTTTTTAGCTAAATTCAATCTCCAATATTCTGCTCTCAAATGACATATGTATATGGAAGTATTCATAGCTGTGAAAGAATATGGTGAGAGCTAAGGTAATGATGAAGAGGACTATTTAGTATAACATTAGAGTGTTTTAATAAAAGAGGTAGATCACCAAATCCTGAAATTCCATTTGGAAGATTATCAAAAATTTAGTCATTTAAATCTATGTGAATAAATTATCAGGAGGCTTTCTTTGTCTGGGTATGGCATGGAGAAAGAATGTACACACTCTGAATCAGATGAGAGGACAATAGGACTTTTTGGAGGTTATAGAATGGTCCATAAAGTAGAGTTATGAAGACCTTAAATCATAGTCTGCCTAGTACAATCCTTGGTATGCAAGAAGGTGCCTGTCTAGGGTGTTGGGTTGACCAGTTTGGGATCAGCCAAGATTCTGTTGTAAGATGAGCAAGCACTGGTCTTTGGAGACTAAGATTTAACAAGATCCAAATTCTTACATAGTCTTAGGTTTTACTAAGAAACATTAAGATCGTGGGTGGAGTAGTTCTATTTAAATAAAAAAAAATAAAGTTTCTAGGACTAGACTAACTATTTGTCTGGTCTTGAGTTGAGGCAGCATTATTCAGACATTCACCCAGGTATCTTGACTCCAGTAAGGGACTTTTTACTTTCCTTCACCAACTGCATACAGTCAATTAGTAAGTCCTCTGCTGCAAAATTTACATGCACTTTCCGTATTTCTCCATCTATAGGTTTACCTATAGGTCAACCACTGACAGTTGTCCAGGCTACCATCACCTCTTACCTGGATGACAACAATAACCTCCGTGCCTACTCCTGCTGCTCTGCAGTCCTCTTCCATACAGCAGCCAACCAGATCTTACCACGGTTAAATCTTATCACATCTCTGCATTTAAAAAAAATTTCCATTATACTTAGAATTATTACTAAACTTCTTGTGGCAAATCCTCTCTCCAGTATCACTTACTTTAATGTCTTAATCACTCAACATCTTCCAGACACACTGACCTCTATTATATCTCGTGTACCAGATCTTCCCTGCCCAGGAGTCCTCCTGAATGCTAGAACCTGCCCAAAACTTTCTCTGCCATTCTCCATCTGGTAAGCTGCTTTTCATCCTTCAGTTTTAGAGAAGCCACCTTATAGCAATCTAGGTCCAATCACATTAGAATACACACAAACAGTAGGTTAAATAGGGGAAGTTTAATATAATAAAGAATGATTAATTGTGGTAAAGGAATAATTGTAAAATATGAATAAGGAAATCTGCATGGTCTCATGGGGCTGAAGAAGAGTTCTCAAAGAAGGAAACATTTGAAAGTCGTTCAGACCTCAATGATGGAGGTGTGGAGGCATGTATAATGCACATCCTTATTTTTCCCTCAAAAATTTGGGCAAAAAAGTACACATTATGCATGGCAAAATGCGGTAGCAGGGAAAGAGACTATTATGATGTTCAGCCTCCCGGTGGCACGGCTACAGAGAGCTGAGGAAAGGTTATCTCCCCACCAAGGCTGCAAGGTAGCAGAGAGACAACTTTCTGGGCCATACTGGGGCAATCTCTAGGGAATGCCCTCATACTACTACACTCTCACCACTAACCACCTCTAACCTGCCATCTTCCTTGTCTCCCCAGGAAACCGATTCTTTCTTTCCTATCTCCACAGCACTTCTCCAAAGACAAAGCTTAAATCATGCTCACTTTAAAGCAGTGGTCCCCAACTTTTTGGCACCAAGGACAGGTTTCATGGAAGATAATTTTTCCACAGACCAGAGTTGAGGGATGGTTTGGGATGATTCAAGCATATTACATTCAAGCTCACCTCCTGCTGTGTGTCCCAATTCCTAACAGGCTGGGACCTCTGTTGGGGGCCCAGAGGTTGGGGACCCCTGATTTAAAGGACAGATTCTTAAAGAAATTTTGTTATTTATCACAGAACATTTTCTGAAGGGTTTATTCAGAGCTAAGGGACAATATATTGATAAGTGACACACCACCTTTGTGTCCCAACCTTAAGTGACCCTGCAAGCTAATCCCTTTGTTTCTTCAGTAGCACTTACAAATTTTCTGTGAAATTGTTTAAAAATATTTTATTTATTTATTTTCAGAAAGAGGAGAAGGGAGGGGAAAAGAGAGGGATAAAAACATCAATGTGTGATTGCCTCTTGCTTGCCTCCAACTGGGGACCTTGCAGGCAACACAGGCATGTGCCCTGACAGGGAATCAAACCAATGACCTTTCTGTTCACAAGCTTGTGCTCAATATACTGAGCCACATTAGCCAGGGCTTTTCTCTGTAATTTTATTTTTACTTTAATTTTTCTGATTCTCTAATCAAAATATAAGCCAATTAAAAGAGGGACAATATGTGTTCTGTTTTTGTATTCCTAAAACCAGGAAAGGTGCTTAAAATAATTCTTAAATTCTTCAACAGGAATGTTGAATGAATTTTCATAATTTACTCAGAAGAGGAGACTTCTCTTAGATTAGCAATAAGAAGATGTTTCCAACTCCAAGTCTGATAGGAAGATAGGAATGACAGAAGAAATGAGAACACTAAGATGAACCTTGCAGACCTAAGATGAACATTAAGACCATTTTTACTCATCTTTATTGAGTTATGGGAATCACATCTTGGATTTGAGTTGTATGGAAACTGCATATTGCCACTTGAAGGTGGGATTTATGCTAAAGATCTGCAATGTACTTTGCAATTTTATCTTCATTTACTAAGAGTTGTTATGCCACAGGAAACATTGTGCTTCAAGACCTGAAAATGACCAATTACTAAAAAGCATTTAAACCCACCATCAAACATATCTTGAGTGAAGAGTAAAATAATCATTTGATTCCAAATTTTCTCAATATCCTCCCTTCCATTTATTTGGTTATCTATGAAATATAGTTCCTGAAACCTTCCTTTGCATGCACTTATTTCAATCATAAAAACTGAAAATCACCAATGCTTTTATATCGTATATTCTCATATACTGAGGTGGCTATGTTCTCAAAGTAAACAGTTTCTAAAATCCAGGAATGCAAGGAAACTAACATAGAGATAGACTATTAATATGTTTAGTCAACTAGTTGGATTCTTTGTTCTTAAACATCTCTAATGACTTTTCTAAAGTTGTTTTTCCCTGCCCAATTAGAATAAGTGTTATCATCAAAAAGAACAGAGAGTAATGGTAGGAAGAACCTGGTTTATGTTGGATTCAGGGAAAGCCTTTCTAAGTGACATCTAAGTTTAGAACTAAGGTTTGGAAAAGAGTCAGCTAAAAAAAGAAAAAGAGGGGTGAGTATTTCAGGCACAAGGAAGGGCATACCTGACAGCTGTGAGGGAAGAAGGAGTTGGCATTCTCTGGGAGCTGAGAGAAGGTAGTATGGCTGAACAACAGTGAGCACAGTGAGCGAGGGGTGAGGGCTAGTTGGAGATGAAACTAGGCAGAAGAAGACCTTGTACTGCTTTAAAGGCTACATTGGGGACTTCAGATTTTATTTCAGCTACCCTGGTAGGCTACTGGAAGAGTGAGAGAGAGGGTGGCACAATCCTCTTTACTGTTTAAGTACCCCACTAGACTTACTCATTATTCTGTGCAGATGTAAATATGTAAATACTTACTCTAATATTTCATAATATAATTAAATTAATATTTAATTTATTGAAATTAAAGATAATTTATTGTAATTGAACAATAAAGTGATTATGTAAAAAAATAAATTTAAGATATGAAATTCTGCTAATTAGAATTTCTTCCTTGATTTTTAGTAAAGATAATCCTTTAGATAGAAAGAAAATATCTATACCCTCAACATATGAGATAAAACCATCTTTGCTATCATTTTAGCACCTATACTTCTAGTTTGTTTCTATGTGTTTTCTGATTATTTTAAAACACTTTAACATAGTAACTTTTCCGTGTTTACTGCAAGGGCATCTATGTGAAGGTGAGGGAGCAAGATCTCCAAAGGCCAAAACGGTAATGAAAGAAGAATACCTATAGCACAGAGCCTTAGATAACACTTAACAGGGCTGGATCAAGGTAAGGGGTGAATGAAAGAGACAAAGGAGTAGCAAGAAGAATGAAAATCAAGAGAATATAATGTTATAATTCAAGGAGAGAGATTTCTAAGAGTGAGAGTGTAATCAACAGAGTCAAGTTGATGGTCTTGGATAATTGGCTTACCATATAATTAAGAAAGAGTCTCTGCTTTCATAGTGGGATGTGCTAAGCAAACTTGTAGCGGATTTTGGCCTGCAAAATCCATGGTAACCATGACTGAACGTGAGAATGAATCTCACACAGAGACACGCAGGAAAAGAAATCCAGGACCACGCGACCCTCCCCTTATCATATCTGGAAAAGGCCTAGCCTGTATTCTCACCCCGGCTTTTATTAGCTGTCTCAGAGTACATTCGCATCAGAATGGTCTTCATTAACTATGCAAAGAATGTGAATTCAAGCCAGGCTGTAGAGGAATTGAGGAAGTTAAAACAAAGGGAGGTATATGCAATTGAAAGGGCACACAGAACCATAAACACTGCCAGGAAGAGCCTAGGTATTAGCATAAGCTCAGGGAGGGGAGAGATTTCAGCAGCAGCAAGATTCTAAGAAATGTTAGCCTGATTCCCCCACAGGGAATCCTGTTTCCACGAACATGGGTCCACGTATGCCGACTTGTGCTTATCACACGAGAGACCTTGCTCTTTGACATGTGTGAAAGCCCAGGGCTATGATTCCCCACTCGTGGAAATATGAACTCCCTTACAAACTGATGACATTTGTGTTAAATTGTATGTTATATTTCAGGTTACAATTAAATATTCAGGATATATTTCATGTACCCTTACATAAAATATTTAAATTGGCTTGCAATATTGGAAGGAATTAGTGTGGGAGAAAGGAAGTTGAGTGGTGGAGTTTCGAAGAAAAAAAAAATTTATTTTATCCAAATGTGTATATATACCCAGAATAAAAAATAGGTTGGAAACAACTTAAACAAATTCTGCTAGTGGACTATAATTTTTATTTCAAACTCCCCAACACCCTAAAAATGGTCCACAAAACAGGGAAGTGTTTTGCACACTTCAAACATATGACATATGAACATTTACATATGTATATTTCTTCACTTATTAGAATAAGAAAGCAGTTTTAAAAGGAAAAATGTTCATCTTTTTCTTTTGATGAAGTAACTTACTAATGCACAATATTTATGTTTCTGAGATTTCTCTATTATTCCTGTAGTTCAATACTTCTGCACCCTCCCCAGGACAGGAAGTGTATTTTCCTCAATTGCATTTTACCAGAAAATACTGCCGTTGTTCAGTAAGTATAAAGTAATAATTATACCAACAATTATTCTGGCATCCTAAATGAGGCTGATATATGGAAATGGAAATATGCAAAGAAAAGAATAAAGCCAAAGAAAAGAATAAAGCTTACAGTAACTTTTGTTTATTGATATCAGACACCTGTGCCACCTTATTAATTCCAACAATGTCTTTTAAAGGTTTTGTTATTTTTATCTACAATCTTGGAGAAAGTAACTGAAGCACAGAGGATCAAAACAATTGTCTCCTAGTTGAATGACAAATTAGACGAAAATCCAATATCCAGTTATTAGATACCAAAAACATATTAGCCATATGTTTTATTAGCTATTTACACATACACGTGAGAGATCATTAAAATAAAAAGGACATATAACCAAGAGTAAACAAAATAAATATTTTTGTTTTTAAAGAACTATCAATCTCAATTAAAGATCCTTAAATAAAATATCTTGGTGCATTTATTAGGCAGTGTGAAAATGAAAAGTAAAAAAAAGAAAAAATTAGTAGCCTAAGAACTAGAACGGGATATACAATAATCCTGGGATGATTCCAGTGCCTTTTGTTTATCCATGGGTGGGTTATCTGCTTTGTGAATAATTCATGACTAATTTTGAATCTTGGAGCTGTATTGCCCCACTGCTTGGTTAGCTCCAAGGCCCTTTCCTCCTACCACCCAGCTGGTGTGTGCTCAGGAAGGAAAACTCTTTTAAATATGAATCCAAGCAAAACACAATTAGGAAAGCAAATGTGCTGAAAAATAATAATATCATGAATTACAAAGCCAAATCTGAAAGATTTGAATGTCACCTACCATTCTGAAGTATCCAACTATTTTTCCTATGTGATGCTTAGGTAATTGATTTGGGCTAGTTATATAACAAAGAGACTTTGATATATGAGAGGTCCCCTCTTTTGATTAGATCAGAATAATTGAACTATAAAGTTTGACTATGTCAGAGCAGTAGCTGTAAGCCTGATTCCCTTCCAATAGTTTGCAGTTTCTCCCAGAAGAAAAAGAACCATCTACCATGAAGAACCATGGCCATACTTAAAACATTTCCCTTCCAACTTGAAAATATCCAAAGCTGAAAAAGGACACATGCTTACATCTGAAAAGCTGCAGAGCTCCCAACCAGATCACAGCCTATCTCCCCAACGTATCCATGTGTGCACATGTGAACACACACACATGCACACTCACTCATCAGAACTTCCAGCACCTGAAAGATTTCATTATAGATTTTGCAGCTTGAGTAGGTTAGCTGGTATACAAAAATACCATCATTCTTTTAAATAAATCAATTTTCATCATATGTATGAACATTGTACCCATTTACAAATAACAGAAACCTTTTAACGGAGTTGTATCTGAATGATTCACTTCCCTAAAATTAATGACTTGCACACACAGGTATATAAATAAAGTATACATTTTCATAATGTTTTCATTATGCAAAATGATCAATATCTAAAATGCTTTTTAAAATTAGGTAAAGACAACATACTGATTGCTAAAAATTAAACTCTGAACACTATTGTAATTTGATTGATCACTAAATTCACTACACTGTTTTCCTAAATAAATTGACTAAATAAATTTAAAATGAAAATACTTAGAGCATCAGGGACTTCCGACCAAGATGGAGGCATAGGTAGATACTCTTTGCTTACTTGCACAACCAAAAGAAGGACAATAACAAGTTTAAAAACAAAAAAATAACTAGAACTACCAGAAAATCAAACTGTATGGAAATCTGACAACCAAGAAGTCAAAGAAGAAACATTCATCCAGATCAGTAGGAGGGATGAAGACTGGCAGCCGGGGTGGAGAGGACTCACAGCAGGGTGGCAGCTGGAGGACCAGGCAAGGTGGTGGCTGGTGGAGTGAGCAGTCCCACATTTGCATGTGGATAAGTAGGGAGGAACAAATGGAGAGAAAGACAGACTGGGCAACCCAGGGTTCCAGCACAGGGAAATAAAGCCTCAAAATCTCTGACTGAAAAAATCTGTGGGGGTTGAGGCGGCAAGAGAAACTCCCAGCTTCACAGGAGAGTTTGTTGGAGAGACCCACAGGGTCCTAGAATGTACACAAACCCACCCACCCAGGAATCAGCACCAGAAGGCCGAATTTGCTTGTAGGAAGCAGAGGAAGTGACTGAAAGTCAGCCAAGAACTGAGCAAGTGGTATTGTTCCCTCTCAGACCCCTCCCCAACAGACAGGGACACAATGATGTGAGGTGCCCCACCATGGGGAATATCTAAGGCTCCACCCCTTACTATGTAACAGATGCACTGAGACAAAAAATATGGCCCACATGAAAGAACAGATCAAAGCTCCAGAAAAAATACAACTAAGTGATGAAGAGATAACCAACCTATCAGATGCACAGTTCAAAACACTGGTAATCAGTGTTTTGGATGCTCACAGAAATGGTTGAGTATGGTCACAAAATAAAGGTAAAAGTGAAGGCTATGCAAAGTGAAATGAAGGGAAATGTACAGGGAACCAACAGTGAAGGGAAGGAAACCAGGACTCAAATCAACAGTTTGGACTAGAAGGAAGAAATGAACATCCCACCAGAACAGAATGAAGAAACAAGAATTCAAAAAAATGAAGAGAGGCTTAGAAACCTCCAGGACAACTTTAAATGTTCCAACATTCGAATCATAGGGGTGCCAGAAGGAGAAGAGGAAGAGCAAGAAATTAAAAACTTATTTGAACAAATAATGAAGGAGAACTTTTCTAATCTGGCAAAGAAAATAGACTTCCAGGAAGTCCAGGAAGCTCAGAGAGTCCCAAAAAAGTTGGACTCAAGGAAGCACACACCAAGGCACATCAGAATTACATTAGCCAAGATTAAAGATAAGCAGAGAATCTTAAAAGCAGCAACAGAAAAGGAGAGAGTTACCTACAAAGGAGTTCTCATAAAACTATCAGCTGATTTCTCCAAAGAAACCTTGCGGGCAAGAAGGGGTTGGAAAGAAGTATTCCAAGTCATGAAAGGCAAGGACCTACATCCAAGATTACTCTATCCAGCAAAGCTATCATTTAGAAAGGAAGGGCAGATAAAGTGCTTTCCAGTGAGGTCAAGTTAAAATGACAACAAACTCACAACTATCAACAACCAAACCTAAAAAACAAAAACAAAAAAAGAACTAAGCAAACAGAACAGGAACAGATACACAAAAATAGAGATCACATGGAGGGTTATCAGTGGGGAGAAGGAGAGGGGAGAATGGGGAGAAGTTACAGGGAATAAAAAGCATAAATGGTGGGTACAAAATAGACAGGGGGAAATTAAGAATTGTATGGGAAATGGAGAAGCCAAAGAACTTATATGTATCACCCATGGACATGAACTAAGGGAAAACGATGGAGGGAGGGGGTGTGCAGGGTGGAGGGGAATAAAGGGGAGAAGAAACGGGACAACTGTAGTAGCATAATCAATATCATATATTAAAATTAAAAAAGGAAAATACTTAAAACATCCACAGATAATTTTAGAATATACTTGTTATATATAACAGCCTTTCGTTTGCAAACAAGATTTAAAATATTTAGTGCTCATATTTAAATTAATGTTTATTAACATATTAGCATTAGCTGTTACAAGTAGAGTTTCAAAACCCTCATAAAGTAAGGGTTTTGAATTGAAGCATGTACTGGACTTCTTTATGTATTTTCTTCTTTTGTGATAACATGTCTAAAAATTAGTACAATTTATTTTCAAGAAATTAATATTCTTCTTCAGGATAATAATTATTCTCATTTTGACCTGTTGAACTAGCTTCTTATTTACAAAAATATGTCATTAAGTGTTCATCAGAATGTAGCATCTTCTGATGCTCAATCACCACCTCTACCTAAAAAGGGTAGTAGTTCTTTGCGGACCTAACATAAATATACCTAATTAATGAGTTATGAACCATTAAGAGACTTCTTTTCCTACACTAAACTTTTCTCAAATTACTTCACATATCTTTTCTTCCTATCATAAATGCACTTTCTTCTTGTTTTATCTGTCTTTGATTTTGCTGGTTGATCAAGGGAACTATTGGTAATATTTTTAGAAGTTTAAAATAAACAAAAAAATTAAAACAAAATTTCATCAAGGTTATGGAGGTACATCCACTTCATTCATATTAATTAGAAAACTTTTGTTCCAATTGTAATGATCTAACAAGAGATATTTCTTTACAGTGCTTTGCAAAATTTCATTACATCTTTAACAGTATTGAAGTATAGAATGCATGAAATGGAAAGGACCCAAGATATCATCAATTTTAACCCCGTGTTATTTATAGC
This sequence comes from Micronycteris hirsuta, assembly GCA_004026765.1. Taxonomy (NCBI): domain Eukaryota; kingdom Metazoa; phylum Chordata; class Mammalia; order Chiroptera; family Phyllostomidae; genus Micronycteris; species Micronycteris hirsuta. The sequence goes on along the minus strand of PVJI01002500.1, from coordinate 33,423 downwards.
TGTGTTGATCAAGGCCCAGAGAGGTGAAGAAATATGCATAATGTCACACAGCTAGTTCCTATCAGATGGTATGCTATTTTTATGTGAGTTAAGAAAATACTTCCTATATTTGTTAATCACTTTGAAGGTATTTGTATATATACACATAAACATACATCAATGTGTTTTAACTTTGTTAATTAAAAACGGCTGTTATCTCAATGCAGTGCTGTAGCATCCTGGCTGTGATTCTAGAGCAGTAAGAAAAAAAATAATGGAGAAACAGGTAAAATCTAAATAAAGTCTAGAGGTTAATTAATAGTTATATACCAATGTTTATTTTTTAGTTTTGGCAACTGTACTATGTGTAATGTAAGATGTTAACATTAAAGGTGTTCAAAACAAGATAACAAGCCCCAAATGGACTTGTTTATGGCAAGCCCCAAGTCACCAAACCAACTTGATTTAATAACAGTTTCGGCTCTTCTGAAGTGGAATCTTAAATCAGTGAATTAGGAATCACCTGATGAGCACTAGTCATCTGCCTGATAGATCCCTACCATCCCATGAAGAAAAGTTACTCTGCAATACCCAACCTGCTTTTCTGCATGGTATAGCTTCCTTAACCACTCCCTCATGCCTATGAAAGTCTCTCATTTTTTTCTATAGCTCCTCAGAGCTCCTTCCTATCTGCTAAACTGGATGTTGCCCAACTGAAATTGATTTTTGCTCAAGTAAACTCTTAAAATTTTTTATATGCCCCAGTTTCTTTTAACAGAAAAAAACTACTTGAAACTAGAAAATTTGGAGCAAAACTCACCTGGCTTTAACTACCAGTCCCCATTAAAATTTCCTCCTTGTCTAATTTCACATTCATCCTGTGGCTGCTGTGGCTCAACACCTGGCTCCCTTTTAGGGATTTTAGGGTCAAGGGGTTTATTCCCTTCAGCTGCCAGGATGAATGTGTAACCACCTCATTCACTGAGGTGGTTACAAAGGCCTTTGTACTTGCCCGTGTTCACAAGTCATTGGAAATGGACTACCTTGGGGAGGGGCCATAATTTGGGCAGGCAGTGTGCTCTTCAGTCAGGTGCAATTCCTAGGGAGGGACTCAGCTGTGACTCTCAGCAGGGAACACCCGGTGGCTGGGGGAATCAACATATCAGTCCTAAAAGGATCTGAGTGTTATGCTACAGCAGCCACTGAATTGAAGCTAACCCACTGGACACAGAATGAAAGTGTAGTTAGGCAAGGAAGAAATTTTTCTAGGCACAGGGAGTTACAGTCAGGTGAGTTTGGTTCAAATTTTTCTTATTCCAAGTATTTTTTCTCCTCTTTTTTTCCTGTTTTTACCTGTAATTATCTACCATCCCATCACATCTATTCCAGGGTGTTAGCTATTTGAGCTGAAGAGAAAATTTAGAAGAATTTAAAAGGTACACTCCTTTGGATGTTTAAGGAGGCAAGTTTTTGTTAATTTTTTAAAATTAAATTTATTGGGGTGACATTGATTAATAAGATCATAAAGGTTTTAAGTGCACAATTCTAAAATATATCATCTATATATTGTATTTTATACCCACCACCCAAAGTCAAGGGATGTGATTTTAGATATGGGAAATGTGTACAGAAAGTCCACTGAGTTTGCCCATCCAAGGGTACAGTAAATCCTCACCCCGCCCCTATCTTCCATATTTGTCCAAGTGAAGTCATCTTCATTTTAATTAGACACAGCTAATTTAAATAGTGGTAACAAATCAACCCCAAAATCTCAGTGGTTTAACATATCAAATCCTAAAAACAATAAGAATGCAGTGAGAAGACTGGCATCTGCAATTCAGAGAGAGTTCTCAGAAAATATTTCCCCTTCATCTTGGACTTCTAGCCTCTAGAATTGAGAAAATACATTTCTTTTGTTTAAACATCCCAGCCTGTGGTATTTTGTTGAGGTAGTACAGTCCTAATACACTAATACAACATATTTTTGGATTCAGTGGAGCCAACTTATTTGCTTAATATCTACTGTTTGCCAGGCAATCTTAAAATATATAGAATGCTTTGTCTTATTTAACATTAGTCCTTGGGTTGGAGAAAATAAAGTGAAAAATTATACATTATATTTTAATGATGCACTTCAGAAAAAAAATTCTTACTCTGAAACTTTGAGGTGGTGATAAACAATTACATTTGTTATTTAGACTCTAGCACACATTTATCCATAATAATTTTTAATGTTGGAAGAAGTGATGTTGAAATTATATTCAAATTATCACTTTGCCCCATCTATTATACTCCCCCGAGGTAAGTTTATTAATATCAAAGATTTCTATTCATTCTATGTAAATTTACTAAAGTCTGTTAAATCTGATTGCTGACATTTTAGAGTTTAATACACTTTTTGTCTCTCTTTTGACAAATCACACACATATCTTCAGGGACTCTTATTACAGAGCTAAGTACATTGTCTGACAAAAGCTGAAGAATTTTAATAGATAAATGACAAATTTTAACAAAGAGCTCTACTGACTTAATTTTTGAAATCGTTTACTGTATGTATAGAAAACTGGCAGAAGTAATTTGACGAAGTGCACGTTTCCTATACATAATAAAAGACAATTATTAGTAGATATATTTGATAAGATCCATCTATTTGATGGATAACCACAAAATAATCTATCAATACAAATATGTCTTCTTGTTTTCTTATTAGGTTACTTTTCCCCTGGACTAAAAAAATGTTACCAGTTATAAGTGTCTATCATTTCCATCATTTAGATCCCTGCCTTAGTGGGGTCTAGGATCGATCCAGAAAGGTCAAGTTCAAATAAAAAAAGAAAGCAATTATACTCATGAAAAATCAATGTCATTTTAGACTTCAAAATCCAAAAACTTTAAATTTAAGTATATACCTATGGGTAGTTACATTTTTTTGAATACTTGGTTTACATTGTGTGAAGGATGTGCCTAGGTGCCTGGTGTATGAAGTGCACGTGTGTGTGAAGGAATGTGCTTGATAAAATCATTGCATGATCTATTCTCTGCAGGTGCCAGGAAAGGTCACACAGAGAGAATCATCATCAAAAAGTGAAGTGATTTTCTTCTTTACAAGCTCCTGATGTAAATAGACTAATGAACACAACACGATCCTTACTTGCATGACATCATACACAATCACAGCTAAATGTTTCTATTTGTCACAGCCTGGAGAGTCACTCTCAGCTTGTGCCTGACTGGCATATAACCCCAAATGGTATTTCTGTGGTGTTAGTTAATCAGCACTTATTTTGTATGATTTCTGGGTTCAACAGGGGCAGGTCAAAGACAATGAGCACAGAGGTAAATTTAGCATTTCACCTGCTCAGAAAATGAGCAGGCTGTGTCGGTAACTGAGCAGCAACATTACCGAACATTTGTTAACTGAAGAGCAATAAATAAATAGCAAGAAAATAAATAACATTTCTTATTGTAAAATCAGAAATTACCTATCACTAAGAGAAGGTCTGTAAGCATGTGGCATTTAATCTTTGTTCATAGTTTATGCTCCTGTTCAAGACATTTTAAAAATCCATTTTTTTCAGGCTCTAATTTTACTGCTACATTTACTGCCAGTTAAGCAACAGCTTTTAGTATAGGGGGGTCCCACTGAAAATTCACCTTCTGAGTTTTCTTACCCAAGACATTTAAGTCAGAATCTGGACCCAATCTGCCGCATCATAGCTACCAGCAAGTGAGGAGGATTTGAAGATCCTGCTGGTATAAACATACTCCTTGAGGAGCAGCCAAATAGTTTCAAAGTTTGGATTTTTTCTTTCAAGAAAAAAGAAACAATCCCTGGTTAAAGAATGTTCCAGAGTATCTTAGAAACACTTTCTATACTTTCTGGGATGATAATTATTTTAATTAAAACAAAAGTATGAAATGATGCAATATGTAAAATTTATAAAATGTCAGATCAGACAGGAATGGGAAATAAAATTTCCTGTAACTTAGGATCATATTTTCTTCTACTAATTAGATCTTAATCTTGTGCAGTCTTTTGTGATGTATAAGAGCTATAAGCCATAGGACAGAGTACTGTTTTTAAGACATTGTGGAAAAATAAGAGAAAATTGCAGCAGCAGAGTTACAGTCCACTGAACACACATGTCAAATCTTTGTTTTGGTGTCAATACCACTATCTAACAAAACACTAAAATATAGGAAAACAAAAGGAAATGTGCAATGATGCACATCAAATGTGAATATAAATGAATTAAAGTATCATATATATCATTTGGCATTAAAAATAAAATAGAGTAGCAATATTTTTTCTTTTGTATTCTCACTGTCAAATAAGAATTTATCTAACATATTTGAAAGGACATTACATTGTTACATCAGATATGATGGGTATCTTTTAAAAAAAATTAATGGTAGCTTTCTCAGTTCATAGATTTTTACCTAGTAGCAAGCTGCATCAGTTTCCCAGGATCAAAGAGCAGTTTTCTGTAGTCTAAACTTTTGATTGATCTGAGCCATGTTTAGCTTTAATCTATCCTTGCACATGCCCAGGGAAAGAGATGTTCTATTGGATTCTGTCCTTGTAGCTTCAAGTCTTTCTCTGTGTGCATCTGAGTGGGAAAAGTCTTCAAAACCAAGTAGGGTCAGGATTTAACCCTTATTTGGATTTTACTGTGACTGACTGAGGGAAGTTTTGCAATCTCCACAAAAGCACAGGTCAAGACCTAGGGAAAAATACAGAGGATTTAGGTGGAGTTGTGACTCTTGGCTTGAGCAAAGAGAGTTAATGGCTTGGAAAAGGATTTTAGCTTATTCTGGTATGAAACTCAGTGCTGAGTCACAGAAGAGTCAGAGCTGACAGCTCCACCAAGGATGGGTTAGGAGTAGGGCAGAGAGGAAGTCGATGTTAAGTGGAGAACAGCAGGAGCCTAATGCAGGGCTGGAAGGGATAGACAGAGTGTGTTATGAGTTGGGGGAGGAGCAGATGGGGTGTGACTGCCAACCCACTGGCTAATTAGAAAATCTTGGTTTGTTAAACCTGAGCTCTGAGAGAAAAGTCCTTAATGTGTACAATCTGAAGGAAAGCACAATTGGTAATTTTATTCTTGTGAACACATTCTGAATTATTCCATAATACCACTTTTGTTATGAAATATGTTTCCATGACTTGAAATGATAAGAAATGTTATTTGCTCTGAGAAAAAGCCTTCCAGAAAAATTTCAAAGTATGAGGCATAACACCCCAAGATATTATACAAGAGTAATATTGTTTAATATCATATTAAACAAGTACAATTTACAATTGCATTTTACTTGTGATTGATCTGAAAATAAATCTTGGTTCATTTAAAATTAGTTTATATGGCCCTGGCTGGTGTAGCTCAGTGGATTGAGCGTGAGCTGGGAACCAGAGGGTCCCGGTTTGATTCCCAGTCAGGGCACATGCCTGGGTTGCAGGCCAGGTCCCCAGTGAGGGCCACGTGAGAGGCAACCATACATTGCTGTTTCTCTCCCTCTCTTTCTTCCTCCCTTCCCCTCTCTCTAAAAATAAATAAATAAAATCTTAAAATGAAATAAAATAAAATAAAATTAGTTTATATGCTAGGAATAAACCATCAGATTTGGGAAAATGAGTCCATCAAAACACATTAATGGACATAAATTAATCAGAACATAATTCATTGTACATTAAACATACAATTTGAATTCCAATCAGGCCCTATTTTAAGTTCCTGGACCCAATTTCAAAGTGTGTGTGAGGGTAGGGTGCTTCCTACACAACACCAAGAAATTCTCAAACACCAGCAGGTTGCCTGAGAATTCAACCATTCAACTCAATTCTGATACTCTCTACCCAAAGATAGAACCAGATCCCATAGGATAAGAGTTCAGTCCTACAGTACTGCCTCCCCGCACCCCACAGTGAAATCACAGTGCCGGTCACAAGCCCAGGTTATCACTATGCTTCTGACCAACCTGTTTTAAATCAGAGCTTCCAATGACCCTACTGTTAGAATGTACTGGGACAGGGACCTAAGCCACCCCTACGCTGGAACAAGGAAGGTATAGGTCGCCGGCTAAATACCTGACCACAAGATTTCCCATATCAGAAGCAACTGAGGCAGAGCCACTGGCATCCTGCTGGAAACCAGTTGAATTCTCACTGCCCCTCTCCTCCCCCTCGAGTTTTCTGCAGAATCAGCCCTCCCTGATCAGATACCCAGGACACCTGGATCAGATCAGCAGGGTGACTCACTGTCCCCTAGGGGTCTGCTACACTCCTTAAAATACTTTCTACCCTTTCCCTTGGGGCTGCCTTCTGTTCAGACCTAGCCCGCCTAATCGCAGTGTCCTGCAAAGCCCTTAATTGGATTTTTCTGGTTTTGGGTCCTTTCTTAGCCAAGTTGGCCACCTAACACCTACTTGGACTTTGGATAACAGTTTTAAGTCCAGGTCGTTACCTATACTTCTGATTGTCTATAAATCAGAGGTTCCCATGATACCCAGTAGGGTTCGATTAATTTGCTGGATTGGCTCACAGAACTGAAAGAAACATATTAATCACTAAACCACTGGTCTATTGTAAAAGGATGTAACTCAGGTACAGCCAGATGGAAGAGATGCATAGGGCAGAGTATGGGGAAAGAGGAAGGAGATACCATACCCTCTCCAGGTACACCACTCTCCCTGCATCTATACATACTTACCAACCAGAAAGCTCTGGGAACCCAGTCTTTTTGGGTTTTTATGGAGGCTTCCTTAGGTAGTCATGATTGATTAAATCATTAATAATCGCCTATTGATTGTAATCTCTAGCCTTTCTCCCCTCCCAGGAGGTTGGGGGCTGGGGGTGACTGAAATTTCCAGCCTCTAATCGCGTGTTTGGTTCGTCTTCTGACCAGCTCCCATTCTTGTTTTTTTTTCTCTTCTCTTTTTCCTTGTTATTGGTGTTCAAGTACAGTTATCTCCACTTTCTCCCCACCACTCCCCCCAGCCATCTCTACCTCCCACCCTCAATCCTACTCCACTATGGCTTTGTCCATGTGTCCTTTATACAAGTTCCTTGATGACCCTTTCCCCATTCCCCCATTATCTCCCTCCCTCCTCCCCTCTGGTTACTGTTAATTTGTTCTTAATTTCAGTGTCTCTGGTTAGGTGCTTCCAAAATTCATTAACATAATAAGAGGCACCTTTGTTTTTCTCTTCATTAAGGAAATTGCAAGACTTTTAACTTTGTGGCAGAAATGGGAACAAAAACCAAATATATATATTTTTATTATAAATCACAATATCATAAGCCCTCTCTCAACAGCATAATTCCATTTGTTTTATAGAAACAATGATTTAATATTGATGGATCTGGGCCACATGCACCAAGGGTAAATACGTGATAACTCATTGCTTGACTATTTACTTTTCATTTAAAGAAATTATTGTATTTTTTTCTATTACCATTTAGTCTCCTTATACCACCATGCCTGCAATTACTACACTGTTGTCCATGTCCACAAATCCTTTTTCCTTTTTACTCAATCCTTCCACTCCTTAAGCTCCCCCTCCACAAGCTGTCATTCTGCTATGAGTCTGTCTCCATTTTGCTTGTTAGTTCAGATTCCACATTTGAGTGAAATCATCTGGTACTTTTCTTTCTCTGACTGGCTTATTTCACTCAGTATAATGTTCTCCAGTTTCATTCATGCTGTCACAAAGGGTAAAATTTTCTCCTTTTTTATGGCTGAGTAGTATTCCATTGTATAAATGTCCCATAGTTGTTTTATCCACTTGTCTGCTGATGGACACCTGGGCTGCTTCCACATCTTGGCAATTGTAAATAATGCTGCAATGAACATAGGGGTGCTTATGTTCTTCCGAATTAATGTTTTGGTTTCCTTTGGATGGCAGATTCATTTTTGAGTTATCTCCGTACTGCTTTCCACAGTGGCTGCACCAACTTGCATTCTCACCAACAGTGCAAAAGGGGGTTCCCATTTCTCCACATCCTCACAAGCACATGTTGTTTGTTGGTTTATTGATGATGGCCATTCTGACAGTTATGAATTGATATCTCATGGTGGTTTTAATTTGCATTTACCTGATGATTATGATGTACAGCATCTTTTCATATGTCTATTTCTTTTGAATGTAGACCATATTCAACAGATCACTCTAGCCTGACATAATTATTATTATTAGTAGTAATAGTAGTAGTAGCAGCAGCAGTAATAGCAATAGTAGATGTATTGTGTGAATAGCCAGAGTTGTTAAGTTATTAAAACTTAGTACATGGAAGATATAACCTAAAGAGGCAGCTTTCATTCTGTTGCTTCAATTGGGAAGTAATTCACTTACTTGAGTGGTCCTACTACCAAGATGGGAGTATCTTGTAGATAACTATATTTAAAATGTCTAATCGTTGCAACCATTGCCCATTTTGGATCAGAAAAAAGTAGCATCTTATTAACTCCTCTTAGATTATGTTAGACATATATATATATATGTATGTGTGTGTGTGTATATATATATGCATGTGTATATATATATGTACATATATAATTTTTAAAAAGACTTTATTTTTAGGGAAAGGGCAAGAGAGGGAGAAAGAAAGGGAGAGAAACATTGATGTGAGAGAGAACATAGATCAGTGGCATCTCGTACATGCCTGAACAGGACCAAGCTCACAACCCATGCATGTGTCCTGACTGGGAATCATGGAACCAGCAACCTTATGCTTTGTGGACAATGACCAATCAACTGAGCCTCATCGGTTAGGGCAGACTATGTTAGATCTATTTTAAAGTTCCCTGCAATGCTGGCAATTACTACATTTCTGCAGAGTTGGCTTAAGATAGTCAGTTTCTGAAAATAATTTATTAAGAAGATTAGGAAACGAGAATATTTTCCTGTTAATGGCAACAAATCCAAAATAACAGCCAAAAAAATATCAGTGTAGTCTATCAGGCAATAATGTTACCTGGCCTGTGAAGATGAAAAATTAGTTCTGGGAGAGATTGCTCATGTCTAATAACTTTTTCTCTTTCATTTTTAATTGCATTGGAAGGGAATGAAATGAATCAGGAATTTAGAGTTTGACAAAATGGCAGACATAAAAAGAGCTCAAATTTATAATAAAAATATATAAAAATTTTTAGATAGAAGTAATCTCAGGTTATTTAGATCAAGCTCTGCATTTTATTAATGGGGAAATTGAGGCTCCAATTAAATGTCTTGCTTTCTTCTTCAATTCCCATTCTCTTCTCAACCTCCCCAGTCTGGCTTTTATCCACACTATTTCACTGAAACCTTGTCAAGGATATTATTAATATCTATCATTTGCCAAATCCAATGATGTATTCTAAGTCCTTCTCATACTTCATGTCTTTGCAGGATGTGGCAGAGTTGTCCACTGTATCATTATTGACATACTCTCTTCACTTAGCTTATGAGATACCACACTAGTTCTTCTCTTCATTCCTGATTGCTCTGCTTTTCCTTGACAGGCTCCTCTTCTTTGTTTTAGAGAACCCTGACTCATTCCTTGGTATTCTCTTTTCTATCTATGGTCATTTGCTATGCAATCTCTTTTAGTCCCATGACCTTCAATACATCATCTGAACACTGATGATATCAAAATCTTTTCTACCAGTACAGATGTCTCTCCTGGGCCCTACTTTTTTTTATGTTCAATTACCTACTCAAAATTCCTTTTTGTTGTCTAATACACATCACAAACTTAATCTGAATTAGAACTACTTCTGTACTCTCTCCCACTTCTCATTCACAACCTGCTCCTCTCTAGTTTTCCTCACCTTAGCACTTCAGTACTATTCATCTATTTGCTCAGACCAGAGTCCTTGGAGTCATTTAAAATTAACCAGTGACATATCTTTCCTCTAAAGAGAAATCTCTATGTTTCTCATCATATTCAGGATCAAATTAAAACCCATTACTGTAGCTTATAAAACCCTGCACTAGTGGCCCTGCCCAACCTTCTATCATGATTTCCATGTATTTCCTGCTTAGTTCTCTCCTAGCAACAATGACTTTCTTGCTTTAATGCTAGAAACCAGACTTATTTAGACTTAACATCCTTTGTATTTGCCATTCTCTTTCCTAAAGATTCTTCCTAAGATCTTTACATGCTCACTGCCTAACTTCTCTGACATTTATGTTCATATTGCACCCCCTCAGAGTGACCTTCACTAATCACCCAATGGGAAAAACGTGTCTACCTCCCCCATCACAGATTGTCAATACCTATCTCTGTGTTATTCTCATTCATATTTATTTCTTCTTTTTTTAAAAGATGTTATATATTTTAATCTTAGAGAGAGGGGAAGGGAGGGAAAAAGAGATAGAGAGAAACACCAATGTGTGATTGCCTCTTGTGTATCCCAAACTAAGGACCTGGCCCACAACCCAGGCATGTGCTCTGACTGGGAATCAAGCCGGTGACCCTTTGGTTCACAGGCCAACACTCAATTCGCTGAGCCACATCAGCCAGGGCATCATTTATGTCTCTTAATAGCATTTTTCATTGTATGTCTCCTGACTAGACTATAAGCTTCATGAGGGCAAGGACTTTATCTTCTTCAGTACTATATCCACAGCATTACCAGTGTCTTGAATACAGATTGTTTCCAATAAATATATGTAGAATGGATAAATAAATGAGTGAAGTATATTGCTTGAATGTTGTGCTTGACTTAGTTTGGCAATTAGGTTTGGAAGCATAGGTGTTTCCGAGACAGTGTGATGAATTTGTGGTTTTAATCATTACTCTTTAGGAGATGGCTCATCACTTTTGTCATGATTTCTCCTCCTTCTGCATTCTATATATTTAATACACACGCAGTCAGTGTAATCCTTGTCTCTGTAGTATCCTCTAAGACTCCTTCTTTAGCTTTATAAATGTATGGGAGAGTAGAATAAAGCTGTTAAAACTGTTCTTGTTTGGCTGTGAGCAGTGGTGGCAATGTAGGCTGGATGGAAGGACTTTAGCTCAGAACTACATGATAGATTTTGCTGGCCTACCTACAGAGTGTTCCTCAACTTCTCTCTGTCTGGCCAAAACAAATACTGCATTTCAGTTTCTATGAGTTCACCCTTCCTCTGTCCTTTCCAAAGGTTCTGATTTTTTTTTTTGTCACTGTTGCACATTTCTTTAAAAATCTCATAACAGAAAATTGAGTCCCCAAACAAAATTCCCTACCATATGTAAAAGAGCATGTCCCTTTCTCAACTGGAGGTGTGTTTTGAAATAAGACAGTAACAGCTCAGCAGTCATTTGCCATAGACTGCTGAGTAAGCTGGGCTCAGGTTAAAAGGGGGTTATAGGCTGTCGGCCAAAACACTGACGGCATTGCTGAATCCAGAGATTCAGAAACTCTAGATGTCCCAAGGACTCTGTGTAGATGCCATTAATTACATTCCCTGTACTCTATCATTGAGGGTATCTAACTTCAGTTCCTTCATGTGGATCAAAACAGATATGAATTTTAATCATAGAACTTGTTAATTTCTGTTTTTAAAAAATATTTAGCATTAATAAAAAGACCTTGGAAGAGTATTTCCACCAGAGTGAAACAAAATCAGAAATGGACAGAATCACATGTTTTGCACCAAACCTCTCATAAATCTGGATGGAAGATGATTTATACAGATTTTGTGGGTTATAATTGACCCAATAGTAGACCTTAATAATGTTAGAGCTATAGTTTTTAAGAGTAGTAACAGAATTAAAAGAAATCAAAAGTAAATAACTTCAAAATCATATATTCTAATATGTGACAAAGTTACATATATAATGGTTTACAGTAGGGGCTTCAATTGTTATTTTTTTTTTTTTACTTACTCCATTTTTATACAAGGTCTTGCAACTGATAAGCAGTTCTTGAGGGCTTCATGACTTGAAAAGTACATTTAGATGAGTCTGTGTTGCTCATAATAATGATGCCATTCATTGTCATGTGTGATTCTCTCAGTAGTAAAGGTCATTGCTTTTGAAAGCATCATGCTTTTTATAAAACTCTTGATGACAAAAATTCTTCAGGATTTTTTTTTCCTCCAACAATATACCAATGCAGTAAACTTTGACAGGTTTGAAAGTGGAGTTTCATTTTGTAAGAGCTTTTAAGCTGTCTCCAATGTGGAACTTGGAAAATTTCAATAAGCATTTGCATGAAAAAAAAAACTTATATTCTAAGAAAATATTTTGCTTTTATATTTGCAGAGTACCCAGATAGTGTTATTTAGTATTTGAAGCAATATTTAAAGGGATAATTGTGAAGAAAGTTTGCCTTGTGAATCAACACTTACTTTTGAGATCTTTATCTAAGATATTTAGAAAAGTCAATGTTGAATTTTTTTATTTTTATAATTCAGTAGGCACATTTTTTCCCCACAAGGTTACATCTGTTTACACTATTTTATTGTCTGTTGAATAGTATAATATGAAGTCTCTTTATTTCAGTGTAGCTAAAAAAGTACCATGCCTGGGATGGAGCTGTCAATCAGCATTTAGTCATACAGTATCTATTTCTATCCTTGTTCTTCCTAGCACAGAAGGGCTATTATAGTCTACATTACGGCATAGCTACTTTGGATATAGATATCCTTGAGGGGCAGGATTTATTTTGAAAGAAGATACTCAACATAACATGACATATCATTTAGACATCCTTAAAAGTACACACGCAGGTATTTCAAAGCAAAATATACCAAAGCTAATTTTAAACATTTAATTTAACATTTTACTAATGCATTTCCCTCTTTTCTTACTTTAATAGCACTGCAAAAGACCAAACGGGGTCATGTGACTCTTTGTAATTGAAAGTGTCATTTTAAATTGATCCCTGTGCAAACTTTCATTGCATCATCACCTGTTAAGGGCTAGCTTTCCTAAAATATTATGCATGTCAAAATTAGCAAGAGAGAACTATTTAAAGCCAAAGAAATAGAAAAACAGTGCTGAAATGCATTTATAAACACCTGAAAAGTTAAAGTTCTTTTCCAGATGTCCAATAATACATATTTCCAAGAACACCAGTATATATGGAATATGACTAAAAATTAACGAGACTGATTACAAACCACAAACATGAAAATCAGACATGCAGCTGTATACCACACTGGATATGCTTCCAGATGTGATGATAAAAATGGATACAACCTTTTAAAGCATGAGCTTTGGATATGCTGTGCATATGGTACTCATTAGCTAAGAAATGGATGTTAATCTTTATGACAGTTGATCGCTGTGTTGCATTCCTATGAAGTGCTTATCAACTGGTCTGACCAGATCATCAAGAGCATCATGACTTAATTTACAGGTGGATTATTTTCCCTTCTGTTGTAATTTCATGGATTTAATATTTACACGAAAGTTTTTCAAAAGAAATGGCTAAAACATGTAAACTTCCCTATTCCTGCCCTGGTCAGTTGGCTCAGTTGGTTGAGCATCATCCCATACAACAAAAGTTTGCAGCTTTGATTCCCAGTTGGGGTGCTTTCAGGAGGCAACCAACCAATGTTTCTCTGTCTCCCTCTCTCTCTGTGTTTCAGCCCTTCCTCTTTCTGTAGAATCAATACACATATCTTGGGTGAGGATTTTTAAAAAATGAATAAACTCCCCTATTCCTTAGAGCAGGGGTGTCAAACTCATTTTCACCGGGGGCCATATCAGCCTCATGGTTGCCTTCAAAGGGTCGAATGTAATTTCAACTCCTTAACAGCTAAGGAGTAGTTGCATTTATATAGTCCTAAAATTATTTTGGCCCTTTTTCTATTTTTTTTTTTAAATTTTTGGCCCTTTGAAGGTAACTGCAAGGCTGATGTAACCCCCAATGAAAATGAGTTTGACACCCCTGCCTTATAGCTTTGCAGTAAATAGGTTATGGCAAAAAGAGATTTAGATTCACAGATTCCATTAGGTAGCCAATTTCTTATGTTCATGACTGAGAAATTAACCTCATTTTCCTAACTGATCTGATATCCATTGAATAGCTAAGGATGCTCATGTAAGAAAATATTTAGTTTTTTAAAACACTAAACATTTTCCATCCATAGCATACAAATGTTATCTTCAGTAGATAATAGTTACAAGGGAAATGTCATATAGCTCAGGAAGGATCAGCAGCATCTCTAGGGCCCTAACAAACATACTTCTTTTAGAAAAACTATCATATTACCTTATTTGCCTACATACTCATGGTGTTACCATCAGCAGACTTGTTGCTTTGGGCTACCTTGAGTTAATTATGAAAGGTGTGATAGAATACCAGATCTACTCCTATGAAACTGAGAGCTTGACATGCTAGACATAACATAGGAAGAGGCAAGTCAAACTTCTCATGTAACTGTGTCAGCACACATTAACCCGTTCAACAATAAATTCTTTTTCTTAGGCAATTTTAGGTGGAAACAGCCATTGTACCAATATTTTCTCTTTGTGATGTGCTTCATTGTCCCCTAGGGTGGAAGATACTAATAGCTGTATTTATAGTCTAATAAAAGCAGTTAGGTAGAAATTGAAAATGGTCTCTTCATAAACATACTGAATCATTTCTATTTTTGGTAGAAGTCTAGAGTATCATAAGCACTTAGTTAATGAGTTTATGAAAATAAGTCACTTCCTTGCAGAGTTGTAGATGCTTTGGGAGTAGGTTTATCTCATTCAGTTTAGTATGGAACTATTTAATGTCTTAAAATTTTGTGCTATGATTTTTTGGTGGCCTGGATAAAGAAGTTTTTGATAATGTCTGACACTTTCATGGACAAAGTCATGAACAATATCTAGATCACTAAATATTAATGAAAAATCCTCAGTTTCATAAATAATAAGGTATTACTTTTAATTAATCTATGAAGAAAATTCAACCCCAAATTGTAAAAAGTTCACTGAATATTTATGGGTAGAATGGACCATGATAGATAACGATGAAAAAACAAAAGGTGAATGCAGCCAATTGTTCCTGCTTAAGAAATGATGATACATTGAATGGGCTGTGATGCATGGTACAGTGAGAGCCTTGGAGAGCAGAGAGGCAGAATGATGGAACCTGTTGAATAGAAGCAGGGAGGAGCCCTGGCTGGTGTAGCTCAGTGGATTGAGCACGGGCTGGGAACCAGAGGGTCCTGGTTCGATTCCCCATCAGGGCACATGCCTGGGTTGTGGGCTGCGTCCCCAGTGAGGGCCATGTGAGAGGCAACCATACATTGCTGTTTCTCTCTGTCTCCCTCCCTTCCCCTCTCTCTAAAAAAAAAAAAAAAAAAAAAGCAGGGAGGAGAACTTAAGCCACTCTAGCACAGCTTTTGCCAAGGTGTATTCCACAGAATACATGACTAAATACTAAATCTTAAAGATATTATTTTCTAGAGTCTTTCATTTGATGGTCATTATTATTCTTCTTAACCAGACTCCAAGATATAGCAATACAATACTCAAATATTTTTGACCCTTAAATTTTTTCTTCAATAAATATTTCTTTTTTATGTTTTACTATTTTATTAAAAGACTTCAGTTTTTTTAATGATTACTTTTTTGTTGTTCAATTACAGTTATCTGCATCCTCTCCCATCCCCTCCCCCTACCCCCTCCAACCCCACCTCCCTCCCCCACCTCCCTTCTCCCCCTTGGCTCTGTCCATGTGTCCTCCATAGTGGCTCCTGAAAACCCTTCTCCCCATTGTCCCCCCCTCCTCCTGGCCACTGTCAGACTGTTCTTAATTTCAATGTCTCTTGTTATGTTTTGCTTGCTTTCTGCTTTTGTTGATTATGTTCCAGTTAAAGGTGAGATCATATGGTATTTGTCCCTTACTGCCTGGCTTACTTCACTTAGCATAATGCTCTCCAGTTCCATCCATGCTGTTTCAAAGGGTATAAGCTCCTTCTTCCTTTCTGCTGCATAGAATTCCATTGTGTAAATGTACCGTAGTTTCTTGATCCATTCATTTGTAGATGGGCACTTAGGTTGTTTCCAGCACTTGGCTATTGTGAATTTTGCTGCTATGAACATTGGAGTGCATAAGTTCTTTTGAATTGGTTTTTCAGGATTCTTAGGGTATAATCCCAATAGTGGAATTGCTGGGTCAAAAGGCAGTTCCATTTTCATTTTTCTGAGGAAGTTCCATACTGTTTTCCACAATGGCTGCATCAGTCTGCATTCCCACCAACAGTGCAGTAGGGTTCCCTTTTCTCCACATCCCCTCCAACAGTTATCTGTTGCTTTGTTGATGATGGCCATTCTGACTGGTGTGAGGTGCTATCTCGTTGTGGTTTTAATTTGCATCTCTCTGATGGCTAATGACGTTGAGCATCTTTTCATCTGCTTCTGGGTCCTCTGTATGTCCTCTTTCAAGAAGTGTCTATTCATGTCTTTTACCTATTTTTTAATTGGGTTTTTTGTCTTCCTGGAGTGGAGTCGTATGAGTTCTTTATATATTTTGGAGATCAAACCCTTGTCTGAGGTATCATTGGCAAATATGTTTTCCCATACAGTTGGTTCTCTTTTTATTTTAATACTATTTTCTTTAGCCCCACAGAAGCTCTTTATTTTGATAAGGCCCCATTTGTTTATTCTTTCCTTTATGTCCCTTGCTATAAGGGACATATCATTGAAGATGTTGCTGCATGGAATGTCTGAGATTTTCCTACTGATGTTTTCCTCTAGAACTTTTATGGTGTCACGACTTACATTTAAGTCTTTTATCCACCTTGAATTTACTTTTGTGTATGGTGTAAGTTGGTGCTCAAGTTTCATTTTTTTGCATGTGGCCATCCAGATTTCCCAACACCATTCGTTGAAGAGGCTATTTTTATTCCATTTTATGCTTCTGCCCCTTTTCGAAGATTAATTGCTTGTAGAGACTTGGGTTTATTTCTGGGCTCTCTATTCTGTTCCATTGGTCTATCTGTCTGTTTTTATGCCAGTACCAGGCTGTTTTGATTACAGTGGCCTTGTAATATAGTTTGATATCAGGAATTGTGATCCCTCCTGCTTTGCTCTTCTTTCTCAAAATTGCAGCTGATATTCGGGGTCATTTATGGTTTAAAAGACTTCATTTTTAATCCCCTGTAAGATAGTCTTCAATTCATTATTATTTTAGTTTTATTGTTTTTCAAGGAATATTTAATAAGGTAGATAACATATACTTTTCTAATATATATTATTGTATTACAGAAGATAACATCCTGTGCATTGGGTGAAAAGGGCCCACTTTATGTGTATCCACTGAGTACAATTTAAAAACACTGTAATTATAATTTCAGATTTTTGGAATTTGAATAGGGGCTGCCAATGTTTTATTTTACCTTTAATATAAATTTAACTTTAAGTGGCAGAGGAAACAAAAATACATAATGAGACTACATTTCCCTATATATCATTGAATAGGGAAACCAAAAAAGCTTACTACCACCAAAACAAACTAACAAGCCTAATATTTAGATATGCCTGTGTTTTATTTTCCTTCAGGTAATTTTTTGGTAAAATTACACTTTCATAGAATCAGCCATTACAGAGCAGCTAATATTTCCAAAAATAAAATCCAATATCTAGATTCTCAAAACTCATAAAACCAAATGGAAATGTCTGCTCAGGTCACTTTCACATCACAGGGAATAATCTATAAGTAATTTCAGTAGGCAAATTCCATTCTAAATAAACTAGAGACTACCACTGTTATACTCAACTGTGTTGAGAATTGTCTTATTGCTAAACTGTACAGGATAAATTTTCTTTGGCAACTTTTTATGCTATCAATGAACATAACTGGACAACTACAAAGATTTGGATTAACAATATTTCAGAAATTTCAAAACTTCATTATAATTACTTAAATGTAATTTCTTATAGATGCTAGAATAGGAAAGTCTGTAAACGTGCCTGATGTTACTATAACAGACAACAGAAAAGTTGCTAAATAATCATTACTAAAAGCTTTCAAGTTATATGTACAAGTATATAATTCAATTCATACACCAGTGGAAATATTACAATATTAGCTCCAATTCTCTGCCAGACTTCCTATGATAAAAGACAAGTTAACTGTAGAAACTAACATCTGGATATCTGTCAAATGTTTCTGGAAGGCTGTTTCATATGGATTCACAATGGCCTAGATTAGCCAGATTATAATATGAATTCCTACCACAATGCCATATAAAATTAAAGTATATTGATAACTTGATTTGGGGGGCTTGGCACAATATTATCAAGGAATTTAAACAAAAATCTCAAGTCCAAATGTATAAGTAAGAAATATTTTCTATATATAACAAAATCACCAACTTAAATTATAAATGGGTTCCACTAATTATTACCACTGAAAAATTCACACAAAGTAAATTAAAACAGATATGGCAGAAAGTGCTCTGAAGCCATGTTCACATTACAAAGATAACTGATGACATTTAGCCAGCAAAAAAAGAATTCAAATAGACATGTATGGAAACATTTGTATGCGATCTTTCATGAGTAAGCTATAGAAAATGATTCACTTCAATAATTTTATGTACAGTTTGTATATAATTTAAAATAAGTAAAACTCAAAACTTTCTATGTAAAACCATAATAAAGTCAAATAAAATACTAAATAACAGTCTTACAAAATGGTCTCTCTTAGGAGAATAATAAGTGAGTGAAGTTATTCTAAAAATGCCCTCTTCCTGATCAATCATTTCTGTCTTAATTGAAAGGACATCTGCCAGCATATGTTTTGGAATTTCTGAATCTCTGACTTTCAAGGCATAACAAGCATTCTCTACTTTGATCGGACTTTGTTCCAAGGTATACAGCTTCTTAGAAACCTCATAAGGTTCAGTATTGCCAGTGAATGAAAACCCACCATAAATCTGAGTAAAACCTGGCTCACTCTAACAGGGGTGTCAATGTTCCCGTTCCCCACACTGTTGATGCACATCTGTACTAACTCCTCAGTTAAATCGGCCACTCCCAGAAGGTAATCAACAGGTGTGATTTTTCCATCTCCAGGAACCCAACTGCTTTTCCTGAGCATCAGATGAGGGGGTCTTATTTTCTTTCCCACTGTCTTCTGTTGTAAACACCAATTGTTTATTAATTTCATCCATACTGATAAAGTGATCTTGTTTTGATAAAGTGGTGAAAAGAGAAGGCCTCCATATATTCCTGTAGCACTGCAGTAATGGCCCTGTGGAACTGATGCATGTCTTCTCCCGAGAGTGCCTGAGCCACCTGCAGTATTTTTTGTCTGACACCATCCGATTTAATTTCTGATTCAGTCAATATTTTTCCAAATCAGAAGAACTTGTAATCTCATGAAGCAGAGAAATTGTCCTTTTACTTTCTATAGTTATATCCCTTTACGACTCTCATATTTGTCACGTCTTGAATCAAGTTTCTGCTGAAATGATTCGAAGGCCAACATCAAAGGTGCAGATGAATTAACATCCTTCCTTTCTTGTCCCTGGTTATGTGGGAAATTGTCATGCTTCCTTTTCCTGAATCCTCCTGGTCCGTCTTTGTTGCTCAAGTCCCCATGACCTATGGGCCTCTGAGCTGGAGGAATGTGTAAGGCAGAGGTGGGAGAGCCTGCCCAGGCGTGCTTTCCATCCTGGTGATGTGGATGCACTGGCGTAAGCGCCAGCCAGCACCCACTCAAGCCAGGAAATATTTCTTGATACAAGTCTTCTATAAAAAACTAACCTTGGGCCCTGGTTGGTGTAACTCAGTGGATTGAGCGCGGGCTGCGAACCAAAGGGTTGCCAGTTCGATTCCCAGTCAGGGCACATGCCTAGGCTGCAGGCCAGGTCCCCAGTGGGGACCACATGAGAGGCAAGCACACATTGATGTTTTTCTCTCTCTCTCTTTCTCCCTCTCTTCACCTCTGTCTAAAAATAAATAAATAAATAAAATCTTTAAAAAAATTAACCTTGGTTTAGATGATTAAGAAGTACAAATTGGTGGCTACAAAATAGTCATGGGGATGTAAAGTACAGTGGGAATATAGTCTCCAAGATTGTAGTAACTATGTATGATGTCAGGTGGGTACTTGAAATATCAGGGAGATAACTTTTTAAAAATTTTGGTTGATTTTTAATTTTTTTCTGGATGTTTCAGGGAGATAACTTGGAAAGTATATGGTTGTCTAACCATTATGTTGTCCACCTGAAACTAATACAAAATAATAATGAATGTGAAATGTAATTAAAAATAAAATTTAAAAAATTCACCTTGGGAAATCAAGTTCTTCTGACCCTAATTAGAGTCAAGGCTGAAGGCCAGAAAAATAATATTTGCATTAGATTACATGAGAGATATTAAAGATATAAGCCAGAGCGGGAATACTGAAAAAAATGATAAAGATTCCAGAGGTACTTTAAGGGGTAGAATGAATAGACTTCGGAGATTAATTAGCAAGATATTCATATGGCAGAGCTTAGCAGGCAAAGAGAAATGCAGGACTATAAGTGAAATTTGGGAGTCATTCACATCGAAATAAACACATGATGTTGCCAGGCTTGATGAAGTTGCAGTGAGAATCTGTGTAGGGTGAGAAAAGACGGGAATTCTATCTTCAACTTTGGAAGTCGGCCTATTTAGAAGGACCAAACACAGGCAAAATGTAAAACTGTAAAAATGAATAGAGTAAAATGTGCATGCAATGAAAAATTGGGGCAATGGGATTAATGTTATGGAAGAGTTTCAAGTTTTCAATTTGATTATTAGTAAGGGATGGGAAAGAGACTGAAAAGATATCATGGGTTTAGGAAGGTGGGCATTAGCATTGTTTGAATTAGAATCTGGTTGGCAAAACTTCAAGGAGTGAAACAGACATAATAAATACAAACTATTTTTTGTCAGAGTAGATAAAAAATTACTGAGGAAAATACTGAGTTGAAAAATAAGTTTTTATTTTTGTCTGTTTTTATTTCTGTTTTTATTTTGGTGGTAAGATTTTACTGGGTTTATATGTTAAGAAGAAGCCTTTTGATAGGGAGATGTTGGAGTTACAGACGATGTAAAATAGATGTAAAACACAATGTCATTAAAATTCTGATTAATAATTGATTATGAGTTCCATGTTTAGTGAATGCAATTTGTATATGGAAATTAATAATAAGTATTGGATTGGATATCTATTACATACAAGGAAATAAAAAAGTAGCTCTGAAGACCAGTTTTGTTTATTTAAAAAGTTAACTAAGCCCCTTCTAATTTCTGGATGTTTAAATGGCCAATCAATATAACCTATTCACCCATAATATGAAAAAAATTTTTTAAAGCTCCACAGCAGGAGAAAGATAGCAGATCTCATGGAAGATACCACAAACTTCCATCTACTTAAACAGCTATAATTATTTGAGCATTTATGTGTAAGTACTCTGCTACATGATGTAAAAGATATTATTATAAAATAGGACCCATATTCAAAATCTTATAGTTAACATGGTGAGACAATTAAGACCAGTATATAATATCACTATGAATCTGGCACTTAGCAGAATGCCAGCCTTTATTTTTTGGAACATATATTTTGGAATCAACAGGTGGCAAAAAAAAATTCTGTATAAGAAAAAATATCTGCTACAAAGTCCAAGTACTTTACTTCATGAAAAGAATCTTGGATCTTGTTAATTTTATTATGTATTATTATATTGCCAAGAAGTCTGTGTAATTGAACTTCTTCATTAGTATGAGTGCATAAAATTTAGAATTCTAAAATTTAGATAAATTGTGGCTCAGGCTCTCCACCCAGAGAGTATTTCTTTCTAATTCTGGCAGACATTTAGTCTAGGGGCAGATCACTCTAATCCAATTTAGTTACTGACCCCTCACACCTGTGAGACTATTTCTTAGTCTAAGACTAGAGGAAGAACCTCAAACTCCAGTTAGGATTTAGCTCATTTGTGGCTTGATATCAGTTTTGTGAGAATTAGTTTATTTCTCATGTGTCCTTAGTTCTTGAGTATAAACCTTCAAAATTACATTTGGAAGACTGCATAAGCATTCTTTCTCTTTGGTGGACTTCAAACTCCAATACTTAAGGACTTAGATAAATCAACCCATAACACCAAAAAATGCCCCAAATTAGACACAAAGAAAATATTTGTTCTCTGAAAACAGATGAAAGAGTTGTTATAAGAAAGTTTGCACCTGAGAGCATGTGGTTGGGATACGTATTTGAGTCATACTTATATAAGAAAAAAGGAAAATATTGTGAGAATAATCAAAAAGAGTTCTGAAGGAGAGAAGCCCCTTATATGAAGTGTACAGTATAATAGAATTTGGACAAGTAAGAAAAATATGACATTTATACTTGCTTAAATCCTTTTATTTTTGAAAAAGAAAAGAATCATTTTAATATTTCAAAACATTATGTCTATAAATGTTTGAGGTGTAAATTACTACACAGTAGTTGAAATCTTAAGCTTTACCTTTTTCAGTGATCCATCAAATTGGCACATTCTCTAATTTTCATTTCTTCTCTGACCTGAATATAAGACTGGCATACTGAAGTTAATTGCAGTCAGCTTGTTTTCTGATTTTTGATTCATTATTTGAGTTGAGTAAGTCAAAATCTTAGAAGCAGGCAGGGAGTTTTGATAAGTAAAACTTTGAAAGCATGCTAAAATGGAGAGTCAGAATGGACTGAGGTCCAATTTGACTCTATTTTCATATATTTGGAAAAACATAAAAATTTGGTATATAAAATTTTTAATCTATTTTCCTCACTGTTTATCATAGTGAGGCTAACTGTGTGTCAGACTGATGTCTGGCCAGAGGCAGATATGTGACTGCTGATGGAGAACGTGCTCCACCAACATATAAATGTGCATCTGTTACTAAAGAATATTAGTGAGACTTCCAAACCACAGACCAGTTTCTAGATATTTTCCTGTGGTATAAAAAAGCAAAGTAACATATTTGTGATTATGTAATTAATAAGTTAGTAAGTGAATTTTCAGTATAACTGAGGGACAGCTGCATAAGTGTAACCGGTTGCTGTAGGCAGAACAACAATCAGTTAACCTTCACGTTCAATGGGATTGTGTTATGGGATTGGAATAAAATGCTGTTTAATAATTAGAATAATGATTAAAAGTAGTTCCTGATGAAGAAATCTGTAACACGTAGGAAACTATTTCTAAATTTATCCAGAACTACTTAAGACAGCTTGCTAGGACCTGGTGGGATGAACTGAAGTATCGCCTTAGTGATGCTTGTAAAATGGGATGGGAACCTAAAAGAAATGCAACATCCATATATTTTAAGTCATTTTTCTCTAGGTTAATCCTCAAATATTTCTAAAGACAGATAATTGTGTGTGTGTGTGTGTGTGTATGTCTTAGCTGATTCAGATGGGGAGTATTTGGACAAGAATAAAAGTTTATGTAAAACCAAGATTTCCATTAATAAATAAGAGATTACAAATGCACAAATTTGGAGTAGATTTCACAAATTGGCTCTAATAATTGGTGTGAATATTGTGTTGCTATTGCTGTTGGTATTCTTATGTTTAATACTGGTGATACAAATTTATCCAAGTTCTAATACCTTCCTGCCCTTGTTGTGCTTCACCCCATAGAACAGAATTGACTTTTTCTTTTTTGAAATACTTATCTTTATGTCACTGGGATTTCGTCTGGCAAAATCCGTGGGTGACTGTAACCCAATGTGTAAAAGAATCTCATACCAAGACACGCTGGGAGTAAAGAGTCTGGAGCCACGGGACCATTTCCTTTATCTCAGGAAAAGGGCCCCGGGTGTAGTTCAGCCGGGCTTTTTATTAGAAGCTTTAGGACACATTTACATTGGATTGATTATTCATGGACTTATGCAGAACAGGGGTTTTCAGTTGGGTCATGAGGATATATGGGAAGGGAATAGATTAGGGGTAGGTTTACTCAGTAAGGTAAACATTTAGGGTACAGAGCATTAGGTTGTAAATTCAGGTCCGGTGGCAGACAGGACCGGGGTAGTACATTAAACAGGAGACAAGTAAATTGAGGGTAAGCTAACTAGGGCTGTTAACTCTTAGGACCATAAAAAACTGAGACAGAGAAGAATTTCATGGACTCATTAACTTAAGTCTCTTGACTCCGGGAGGGAGAGACTCAGCAAGTCAGAGAATTTCTTAAGGTACATTTTTGCCAAATTCCCATTAGATAATTCCTTTTCCACTGACATGATTCACGCTTGTCCACACGGGAATGATTTTTCCTCACGCGGAGCTAAGCTCAAAACGCATAAATCCCGGGACTGCGTGTTTTCACGTGTGTGGAAAGAACTCCCACATCTTTAGATTGGTCATGCCTATCACATGAAGAATTGTTCATATGAGAATCATGGTATCCATTCTCTTCAAAACCTCCTGTTTTATCCCACTGGCAATGGATAACAGGGTATGGAATCTGTGCAAACAAAAACTCTAGAAACCAAATTCTCCCCAATGTTAACAACGCTTCCCCTAGGGTATAGTGAGAAGAGTCTCAATTCACCTCTTCTCCAAGTTCTAGCTAGCCATAGGAAGCCATTAATCCACCAGCAATGGAGCTGTATAAAAGCTACTTCACTTTAGTTGTAACAAAGCTCCTTCCGGGAAGCAAACCAGAAACACTAGTCAGATTGTAGAATTGCCTAAACATGGGTGGCCCTGCTTTTACACAGCACTAAATTGTGTAATGGCACCAGAGGCTCCTTAACAAACTAACAACATTATAGAGAAACAAAAATGGGCTAAAAATCTTAGAGTTTCTGATTGAAGCGAAAGTTTAATTGTCATTTCAACTCTTCCCTCAAGAAAATCATCTAATTAATCTGAATGGATATTTTTGGAAAAAAACAAACAAACAACTTCTGTTATTCAAGTAATTGCTAGGGAAGATGACGAGAACATTTAAAAAAATTACTAAAGCTGATGCATTTAAAAACTTTTGCTTTAGAGGCCACTCAGAGCTGGAAATTCTTTTCTTTTTTTAAAAATTATTCTATTGTTGTTCAAGTACAGTTGTCTGCATTTACCTCTGACTACTCACCCCTACCCCAGCTATCCCCTCCTCCCTACCCTGATTCCACCCCCTCTTGGTTTTGTCCATGTGTCCTTTATAGTTGTTCCTGAAAATCCTCACCCTTCCCCCTGCCCTGCCCCATTATCTCCTCCCACCTCCCCTGATGATTATTACTGGTTACTGTCAGATTGTTCTTAACTTTAATGTCTCTGGTTATAGTTTGCTTGCTTGTTTGTTTTGTTGATTAAGTTCCTGTTAAAGGTGAGATCACATGGTATTTGCCTTTCACCACCTGGCTTATTTAACTTAGCTTAATGCTATCCAGTTCCATCCATGCTGTCACAAAGGGTAGGGCCTCCTTCTTTCTTTCTGCTGCACATTATTCCCTTGTGTAAATGTACCATAGTTTTTTGATTAATTCATTTACTGATGAGCACTTAGGTTGCCTACTGCACTTGGCTATTGTAAATTGTGCTGCTATGAACATTGGAGTGTATAGGTTCTTTTGGATTGGTGTTTCAGAGTTCTTAGGATATAATCCCAGCAGTGGAAATGCTAGGTCAAAAGGCAATTCCATTTTTAGTTTTTTGAGGCAATTTCATACTGTTTTCCACAGTGGCCATGCCAGTCTGTACTCCCACCAACAGTGCACTAGGGTTCCCTTTTCTCCACACCCTCTCCAACACTTGTTGTTTATTGCTTTGTTTATGATGGCCATTCTCACCTGTGTGAAGTGGTATCTCATTGTCATTTAAATTTGCATCTCTCTGATGGCTAGTGATGCTGAGCATCTTTTCAAATGTCTCTGGGCCCTCTGTTTTTCCTCCTTGTAGAAGTGTCTATTCAAGTCTTTTCCCATTTTTTAATTGGGTTCCTTGTCTTTCTGGAGTGGATTCGTGTAGGTTCTTTATATATTTTGGAGATCAAACCCTTGTCTGAAGTATCATTGGCAAATATGTTTTCTCATGCAGTTGGTTCTGTTTTCATTTTAATGCTATTTTCTTTAGCCATGCAGAAGCTTTTTAATTTGATGAGGTCTCATTTTTTTTTTCTTTATGTCCCTTACCCTAGGTGACATATCAGTGAAATATTGCTTCATGGAATGTCTGAGATTTTCCTGCCTATGTTTTCCTCTAGGACTTTCATGTTGTCACAACTTATATTTAAGTATTTTCTCCACTTGAATTTATTTGTGTGTATAGTGTAAGTTGGTGATTGAGTTTCATTTTTTTTTTTGCATGTAGCTGTCCAGATCTCCCAACACCATTTGTTGAGGAGGCTATTTTTACTCTATTTGATGCTTCTGCCCCCTTTGTTGAATATTAATTTACCATAGAGATTTGGGTTTATTTCTGGGCTCTCTATTCTGTTCCATTGGTCTATGTGTCTGTTCTTATGCCAGTACCAGGCTGGTTTGATTACAGTGGCCTTGTAATACAGTTTGATATCAGGTATTGTGATCCCTCCTGTATTGTTCTTCTTTCTCAAAATTGCTGCAGCTATTCATGGTTATCTATACATTTTTAAAATGTTTGTTCCATATCTGTGAAATAGATCATTGGTACCTCAATAAGGATTGTGTTGAATATACAAATTGCTTTGGGTAGTATGGACATTTTAATGATGTTAGTTCGTCCAATCCATGAGCATGGTACATGCTTCCATTTGTTTGTGTCTTCCTCAGTTTGTTTCTTCAGTGTTGTGTAGTTTTCTGAGCACAGGTCTTTTATCTCCTTGGTTAGGTTTACTCCTAGGTACTTTATTTTTCTTGTTGCTATATCAAATGGGATTTTTTTCCTGATTTCTGTTTCTGATATTTCATTGTTGAAGTACAAAAATGGCTTTGATTTCTGAACATTGACCTTGTATCCCACTGATTTGCCAAATTCACTTATTAGATCGAGTAGTTTTTGGTGGAGTCTATAGGATTTTCTATGTACACTATCATGTCATCTGCAAACAATGAGAGTTTAGCTTCCTCCTTTCCAATTTGGATACCTTTTATTTATTTTTCTTGTCTCATTCCTGTGGTTAGGACTTCCAATACTATGTTGAATAGGAGTGGTGAAAGGACACATTCTTGTCTTGTTCCTAGTCTTACGTGTAAAGCTTCTTGTTTTTGCCCATTGAGTATGATATTGACTGTAGGTCTATCACATATTGCCTTTAGTATACTGAAGAATGGGAATCCTTCTATTCCCACTTTGCTGAGTGTTTTATCATAAATGGTTGCTGTACCTTATCTTAGATCTTTTCTGCATCTATTGATACGATTATGTGATTTTTATCTTTCCTTTTGTTTATGTGAAGTATTATGTTTATTGATTTGCCAATATTGTACCATCCTTGTGTCCCTGGGATGAATCCCACTTGATCATGGTGTATGATCTTTTAAACGTATTGCTGGATGTAGTTTGACAATGTTTTGTTGAAGAATTTAGTGTCTGTGTTCAACAGCGATATTGGCCTGAAGTTTTCTTTCTTCATTGTGTCTTTATCTGGTTTTGGGATTAGGATGATGCTGGCTTCATAAAAAGAGTTTGGGAGTTTTCCATGTTCTTTTATTTTTTGGAATAGTCTGTGAAGGTTAGGTGTTAGTTCTTCCTTAAATGCTTTGTAGAATTCCCCTGTGAAACCATCCAGTCCAGGGCTTTTGTGTGTCGGGTGTTTTTTAATTACTGCTTCAATTTTGTCAGCTGTTACTGGTCTGTTCAGGCTTTCTGCTTCTTTATTCAATTTTGGAAGATTATATTTTTCTAGAAATTTGTCCATTTCACCTAGGTTTTCATATTTCTTGGCATACAGTTCTGTGTAGTAGTTTCTTACAATCCTTTGTATTTCTGTGGTATCAGTTGTAATCCCCCCTCTTTCATTTCTGATTATGTTTATTTGGGTCCTCTCTCTTTTTTTCTTGATGAACCTGCTTAAAGGCTTGTCAATTTTGTTTATCTTTTCAAAGAACCAGCTCCTGGATTCAAGATCCTTAGAATTGTGCTTTTAGTCTCTATGTCATTTAATTCTGCTCTGATCTTGGTTACTTCCTTCCTTCTACTTGCTCTGGACTGTCTTTGTTGTTGTTCTTCAAGTTCTTGTAGGTGTAGGGTTAAGTTGTTTATTTGAAATGTTTCTATCTTTTCTGGGCAGGCCTGTATCACTATGAACTTCCTTCTCAGGACTGCCTTTGCTGTGTCCCATATGTTTTGGGTTGTTGTGAGTTCATTTTCATTTGTTTCCAGAAACTTTCTGATTTCTTTCTTAATCTCATTCTTGGCCCATTTGTTGTTTAATAGCATGCTATTCAATCTCCATGAGTTTGAGTGTTTTTGAGTTTTTTCCTTGAGGTTAGCTTCTCATTTCAGTCCCTTGTGGTCAGAGAAAATGCTTGATGTGATTTCAATTTTCTTGAATTTATTGAGGCTTGTTTTGTGTCCTATCATGTGGTCTATCTTTGAAAATGTTCATGTGCATTTGAAAAGAATGTGTATTTAGCTTCTTTGGGATGAAAGGTTCTATATATATCAGGTAAGTACATTTGATCTAGGACATTGTTCAATGCTGCAATATCTTTGTTGATATTTTGTTTTGAAGGTCTATCCATTTTTGACAGTGGGGTGTTAAAATCCCCTACTGTAATCGTGTTGCTGTCGATATCTTTCTTGAAGTCCTTCAAGATTTTTGAGGGCTGGAAATTCTTACAAGGAGTATTTCTCAGGATTTTTCTTAATTTTTAACTGGTACTCAAATAAAGCCATACATTTAGAGCCAGCAATTACCAAAACTCAACACCAAAAAATCAAATAATTCAATTAAAAAATGGGCAAAGGATCTGAATAGACACTTATCCAAAGAGGACATACACATGACCAATAGTCATATAAAAAGGATTTCAATGTCACTAGTCATCAGAGAAATGCAAATTAAAAGCACAATGAAATATCACCTTACACCTGCCAGAATGGCTAATGTGAATAAATCAACAAAAAACAAGTGCTGGTGAGGTTGTGGAGAAAAGGAAACCCACATTCAGTGTTGGTAGAAATTCAGATTGGTGCTGCACTGTGGAAAACAGTATGGAGTTACCTCAAAAAAATTACAAATGAAACTGCCTTATGGCCCATCAATTCCACTTCTGGGAATTTATCCTAAGAAACTTGAAACAGTAATTTGAAAGAATATATGCACTCCTACATTCATTGCAGCATCATTTACAACAGTCAAGAATTACAAGCAGCCAAAGTGTCCATAAATAGATGAGAGGATAAAAAAGTTATGGTAGGTTTACACAATGGAATACTATTCAGCCTTAAAAAAGAAGAAAATCTTATCCTTTGCATAGGTGGACCTGGAGAGCATTATGCTAAATGAAATAAGCCAGACAGAGAAAGACAAGTACTACATGACTTAACTCACATGTAGAATCTAATGAACAAAATAAACTAAGAAACAAATTAGAAACATGCTCTTAGAGAACAGACTGACATGTGTCAGAGGGGAAGGGGATGGCAGGACTGAATGAAAAGGGTGAAGGGATTAAGCAGAAACAAAATCTCATAGACGTAGATAGCAGTATGGTGATTACTACAGGAAAAGGGGTAGGGGTATTAGAAGAGAGTAAAGGGGGATAAATGGTCATGGAAGGAGACTTGACTTGGGGTGGTGAACACACAGTACAGTATACAGATGATGTGTTATAGAATTGTACCACTGAAACCTCCAATAAATGTGTTAACCAGTGTCACTCCAATAAATTCAATAAAAAAGTAAAAACAAAACAAAACAAAAGAACCCCCCCCCTGAGATATGAATGTTAAAGAAATCCCAAAGTCAGCAATCTAACCCAAATAGGCTTTTCTTCACTTAATCAGACTTTAAAGTCAGTTCAATTGTGTCAACCTAAATTTCATTTATCTAAAGTTCCCTATTTCTTGGATGTAGGTTCTTGCCTTTCAGGACTTCAAATACTTCTATCCAGCAAAGCTATCATTTAGAATGAAAGGGCAGATAAAGTGATTCCCAGATAAAGTAAAGTTAAAGGAGTTCATCATCACCAAGCCCTTCTTTGAAATATTGAAGGGACTTATCTAAGAAACAGAAGAAGATAAAAAACTATGAACAGCAAAATGACAACAAACTTACAACTATCAACAACTGAACCTAAAAAACAAACAAACAAACAACAAAAAAAACTAAGCAAACAACTAGAACAGGAACAGAACCAGAGAAATGGAGATCATATGGAGGGTTTTCAGTGGGGAGGAAGAGGGGAAGAATGGGGGGAAAGGTACAGGGAATAAGAAGCATAATTGGAGGCATAAAATAGATGGGTGGAGGTTAAGAATGCTATAGGAAACAGAGAAGTCAAAGAACTTACATGTACAACCCATGGACATGAACTAATGGGGAGAATGCTGGAGGGTTGGGGCATGCAGGGAGGAGGGGGAATAAAGGGGAAAAAAATTGGGAAAACTGTAATAGCATGATCAATAAAATATACTTAAAAAATAAAGTTCCCTATTTCTTGCCAAGTCCCTTCCAGGAAGGGCAGGGGCTAAATGATAGCCAGCAAGACTTCAGTTAGCAGCACAGATACCTTGTGAAGATTAGGGATTCAGAATAGTCATATAAGCAAGGAAGCCAGCCCATGCTGCACCTTTATTAATAAATAAAGAAAGAAAAATGGATATATCAGATTACAGCAGCACTTTCTATGGGAGCTTTTACAGCATATTGCAAAATATATAATATCCTCACACCTTCCATTCAGTTCTTTTTTGTATAAAGAGACCATTTACCTCCCTTCCTGAAGAATCAAGTGCTTAGTTCGTATCAGTTCCTCACCCCTTCTCCTTGCTTGGGTCATATATATATATAAATATATAAAATCAACCTTTTAGGTAAGGCAAGAAAAAGTAAAAATATTATTGTACAGAGAATTATACACATGAATCATAGTCTACTTTGGCACATGAAAGTGACATGGATCATAATCTGAAATCTCACATGCAGTTGACATGCTGCACACTCGATGATCCTCTCTAGTTTTTCTTTGTCATTCAGTTTGTATCCAACACTTGAGAACTGATACTAACATTTCAGAAAAAAAGGCTGCCTACTTTTGACTTCTAGGATCTGTTCTACTTGCAAGATTCTTTTATGTTCTACTCTGAGATATTTATTTGTTTAGAGTATAGTAGTAATGAAAAGACATTGTTTAAGTGTGTATTAAGATATTTGCAGTAATTTATAGTTAGAAAAACTAAATTGTAGAAAATATCCAATTTTGTGAAATTATAAATGCATGTGTAATGCTACATTTCAATTAGGGTATCAATAATAATACACACTTAAAAATGAATAAAAGGCAAAAGATATTTCTAAAATAATTTAGTAGTAGATACTTCTATTCCTGAGAACAAAGGTAAATGTTAAATCATAGAAAGTTTTCATAAATGGGAATTTGCAAAACAATGTTAAAAAGAAAACTATATAATTTAATATATTATGTATGGTATCTTTTATATTGTAAAAAGCAACTAATCAGTACTCACATCATTGTATCTGAAAAAGAAAAAAAAGCTTGTGCACTCTATTTGGAAAAACTCAGGCTATAAGATGAGACAGATTTGCTTAAGGTGATATGCTTCAACCAGAGTACTAAACCTTTCTTTCACCTTGTTACTCCAATAAGCAAAATCATCCTGCTTTCTATGCTTCATATACCTATGTCTCTCAGTGCCCTTCTCCTGGATATCTGCCATATAAACCAAAAGTGCCGATCAACTAATATTGCTTTGTTGATACCTCAAGACTCTAGAGCAATTGAGAGGTAAATGACTGGTTATAACCACTATTTTCTAATAATATTAAAATGAAAAGGTATTAGAGGTGGTTTTTTCATTTAAGAGTCTGTTTTTTTCTGGATCAGATACAGTAAACAAGAATTCAACACATGCAGAAATATGCAATTTAAAATTTTATGTTGCTTTTCGTTGAAATGTTAACTGAATAATATTGCTTTGGCACATATGTTATATTCATGTCAATATGTTTCATATGCTAAAAAGATCTGTGCAAGAGTGCCTAGCCTTCCCTGTTTACAAAAGAATTAAACAGCTGTGTAAGTTGATAGAAGCAGAGAGAAATTTAATTAAGAAAGTTCTAGGACCAGTTCCGATTACTCAACCACACTTATCTAATAAATCTTGTGGTTTAATATGGAAAATAAAGTATGAGGAT
Source organism: Micronycteris hirsuta (assembly GCA_004026765.1). NCBI lineage: Eukaryota > Metazoa > Chordata > Mammalia > Chiroptera > Phyllostomidae > Micronycteris > Micronycteris hirsuta. The sequence continues at coordinate 1,221 of PVJI01002500.1, read as the reverse complement.
AATATTCACTAGATGATCCAATGAGAGAGAAGAGCCATTTAGTTGAACTGTGTGTCAGAGGGATTTTTCCTTCCTTTCTTTTTTTTAAAGCTATGTTTTATTTCTTCATTAGGTTATTTTTCTAGACTCCCCAATAGGTTAAACTGATTAATAATAATAATAATGACACTAAGTTACACTGAAAGTTATAAAATGAGTATTTGACTACAAGAATAATCCTGAGGCTTTCTCTAATGCTACATTCCAGCCCAGATTCATAAGTCAATGGCTAGATTTAAGACTGTATGAATAGTTCCAGCAATGTAGAAAAAGTCAACTAGGAATATGGTTGGATAATACTCTGGTAACTGCTTATAGAATTACTCCTTTGAATAGTACCAAATCCAAATTTAGCAATATAATATCCTAAATTTTTCATCGTCATAATTGCCTTATTTTGACCAACACACCTCTTTCTTTTCTTCCTCTCTCATCTTAGAAAATGTATTCTGTTAGTATCTTAGCAAAATGATTCACAGTGGAGAGGGAATTTTTAAAATATTTTTAATAAAGATTTTTAAAAGTTTTCTGTACTATCAGAAGGATGACATTTAACAACATTTATTTGTGCCTATATATTGCAAAGATAAAATTATTTGCATTGTAAATTATATTGGATTTTTAGCAATTTACCTCAAATATATGAATGAAATAAAATTTATGTTGTATTCACATTATAAGCATTGTTGTTTTGTCCTGAATAGTCAAAGAAATATTAGATAATTACATTTTTTATAAGTACTCCTGAGTATGTAATATGTATACCGCTATGTGAGGCATATCTTTATAAATAAAACCTATTCAGATGTATTGAAGGGAAAAAGCAGCAACCCATATCTGAATAGCCATTTTTTTGGTATAATCCCATAAAATAGGATTTCCTAGCTGTTATGTCCTTTCTATTTCTCTGAGGTGATCTTGGAAATGGAGTGTTTGGGATTTTCAGTTTATCTTGATATAAGCCAATCCATTCCTGCTTAGAATACTTCAGATTTATATCTGTGAGTTTAATTACTAAATTCTTGAATAAAAATTTTGTTACCAAATTCTAAAAAATGATGACAACATAATTCTAAATAATAATAAATAATAATAATTTGACATTATTAACAATATATCCCAGAAATTAACCACGTTACTATTGTTTGGATTGGGAAAAGTAAAAATTGAAGATAAAAAAAA